>APFE030518667.1:75803-88579 GCA_000404065.3 Pinus taeda
ATTATTAGAATAAAAATAATGTTGAATATTATTATGGCAATTGTCCCAAGCCTTATCCCAAAACAAAGTCAAGTGACCTGATCAAATTTCCCAGAAAGCATGTTTTCTCATGACTTCTCTGCTCTTTTTTGCCTATTTCCATAGGCTAGAACAAGAAATGTGCAAATTATGACATTATCTGTTAGACACCAAATCCTAGCGATTAAGTTTGGGTTAGTGTGTGTTATGGAGATTAGTTATTGAAGTCCAAGAAAACCTGGAAATTGAATCAACAATTTCATTATGTATTTATATGTACACTATGTACATCATTCTTTGAGATCATCGTTAATAATACAGTTACTTTGGTTTCTAATTCTCTTGTCTTATACTGGTATTAGAGAAAAGGTTTATCTTCCATGTCGAATAAGTGAGCCACTAATTTTGTGGCCTTCTTAAATGCTCCTCCTTTCTCAGAATTTTGTTTTTAAACCTTGGCGTGAAGATTCTGGAAGAGAATGATGACACTGTGTTGAATAAGGAAGATGGACTAACATACAAGCCTGTCTAATGTTCGTGTTGTGTGTGGAGGAAAACCTATTGTTTGTTGTTATTCGGGGAGTGTTGCCATAGTGAAAATGCAGATTGTAATGTGCATATGGTGTTGCATGCATAAACCTTGCTGAATTTATAATATGCTCCAAACCCCAAGTTTGATTGTAACCTTGGCATGAAGATTCTAATAGAGAACGGTGAGACTGCGTTGAATAAGGAATATGGACTAACATACGAGCCTGTCTAATGTTCGTGTTGTGTGTGGAGGAAGACCTATTGTTCATTGCTATTCGTGGAGTGTTTCCATAGTAAAAATGCAGATTGTAATGTGCATATGTTGTTGCACAAATAAACCATGTTGAATTTATAATATGATCCAAACCCCAAGTTTGAATGTTGAGGGAGCATTATTGGGAAAAGTTGTCCATACACACCTACATTTTGTTGATTGGAAATGTATTATCAGGGAGAGAGTTAATATTGTTTCCCGTAACTGATATTCTTTTGCGAAGGAATTGTTGAAGCTTTTGGCCCTCTCTACTTCAATGTATATTTACATATCGCACACAACACTGTAAATGATAATTATATTTTCTTGAAATTCCATTTAACCGATTTTCAAGAAACTACCATGTGATTCAACTCTATCAACAAGGTTGGATTGGATCCATGAATGAACAACGAATTGATGAAATAATCTATCAAATAAAAATTTTGGTGAGTTGATCATTGTTCTACGAGGTCATCAATGACATCTTCCTCCATGACGGAGCTCGAATGCGTGTGGTATATTTCAATATTGTTTCAATATATTGAAAAGAACCAGATTTTGGTTTCAGGAACCTTTGAAATCACATTTACTATAGCGGGAAGTGATGGGCTTCTTTACAGAGGGGCCTGAACCACTCAACAAATTGTGACCAGTGTCTGAAGAAATTTGGACTCATGAAATTCGCTAAGAAATGCGTTGGGATCCTGGTCTCGGTCCTTTCCCGTTATTTGGTTGGTGAAGAAAACATTGGTCTCAAGTTCAATTAATATCATGACATGAAGAATAGCGCACAATAGGTCTCAAGGTCAAATAGTTAGCAACACATGCCTGCAATATTGATATATGGTGCAAATCTAAAAAATCTAGCAAGAGAGTTCTTCTATGCTTTTTTCAAATATGTGAGTGTAGATAGTCTACGTTGTTGAAGGAAGAGTTTCAAAGTTGTGCATGTGGCTTTGTATAGACATAGATAGCAAAAGAAGATTGTGTTGAAAGAGCACGTATCAAAGTTGTGGAAAGAAGGATGTCATCATTGGCGAAGAAACTAAAGAGGTAAGGAGTTATCTTTCTTCGATCCCACAAAGACTGCAACTTTGTTGGGGCTTGTAGATTACATTGCACACAAACATAACTGAAAAGATTAAAAAGAAAAAAACTTAAATGTTTTAAGGAGTTATCTTTCTTCGATCCCACAAAGACTGCAACTTTGTTGGGGCTTGTAGATTACATTGCACACAAACATAACTGAAAAGATTAAAAAGAAAAAAACTTAAATGTTTTTATGCTTTTCTCTGTATTTGTCACAAGAAACCACTATATTAAAATTTGTGGATGCTATGTTTATTAATTATTATAACGTGGAGATTTTTTTTTCCTAGATCCAAGTTGAGGCATGTAGAAATGAATTAATAAATTGCAAGGACACACATAGATTGTGGTATGAAACTAATTGAATTGAAATACATGGCTGGCAAGGTAGAGGAGAGGCCAATAGATTGGAATGTCCTTGCAGTAATTTTTTTTGTGTTTCTCTAAGAACTCGAAATAAGAAAGCGATTACTTGTGAAGGATTTTTATTTATTTTTGTCTTAAATTGGTTGGAAAAAGGTAGCATATATGAGAGTGACATATATGAAAATTTATTTGTCAAATTTGATTACAAACTTGAATAAGATTGAGAGTCATATTTTATCTAACATATTCTATTGTAATTGGGTGCATTTTCAGTGGTAGCCTACACCCCTCTTTTTTGAAAGTTAATTGCAAACAAAATGGCCAAACTCGATGATTTGTTACAGTTATTAAGCAGTCTAATTTCATCTATTGTTTATAACAAAGTACAAATTGGAAAAGACACCTTGTCTGATATTAGAAATTGTTTGCAAAATGCACAAGAGAAGATCGTGTTTCTGCAACTCGAATCCCTATTACAACGAGATGAACTTGAACAGAAGCATTGTGATTTTGAAATGGCTTCTGTTTAGAACTTTCTTTTTTATTTTGACTCCCATCAATAGTCAAAGTTTAATCATATTTGTAAAGACATTTCAGGAGAAAATTTGGATGCAGCTGAACGTTCTAATGTGAAACCTACAGTTCCCAAAACATTTGTTAGACCTTGGAAATAAATTACACATAACAAAAATATAACTAGCGTGGGATATGATAAAGATGCTTCTTTTTATGTTCCTAAATTATCAACGCCTATATAATTAAATAGTGTCGAATTTTTGGATGATGTTGTCCCACAACAAATCGTTAGATGCCAACATTGTGACAAAGTTGGACATGAGAAAGATCATTGATATGATCTTCATCCTTGTGAACAATGTGGAAAGAAGAACCATCATTCAAATAGATGTTTCAAACATAAGACTAATGCAAGAGAGTGAGTTAATTTTAGATGGATTGCTTCTTGCGATTGGTTTAAAACTGCCAAGAATATTTACAAATCATACCATTGGTTATGTTTGAGAGTATTAACTAGCCTTGCAGTGATGAAGGGTACTTCATATTCTCACCCTGTATCCGACAAGGGGGGAATTGATGGTCTGCTATAGGTTCGAAGATTTGTCAAACGAGCATGAGTTAGAGATAATCAAAGTTCACTGCCACAACCTAGACTCTGAGTTCAGAATCAAATTCAAAGGTGTAGACAAATTTGTTCTTATTTATGCTCTAAGAGGATGAGCATGATTGCATGTTTTTAGCATGCTAATATTTTTTATAGAGCACTTCTAGAGTTGGTTTGTTTGAGGAATTGTTATGATAGTTCTAGAGTTGGTGGTCATCCTTAAACCATCACTAGTTGAGATATTGAGTTCTCCCACATTTTTGTATCGTTTTTGGTTCTCTTGAGAACCACCATCCTTGGTTTGTGGTCATCCTTTGAAAACCATTTCTGAGAGACATTCAACTCTTGGTTGAGATGTATTTTTACATTTTTAGCTCTCATTTTTGGACTTTGATACATCCCTTCAGTTTGAGGGGGGAATGTTACACATCTAATCCATAGGATTAAGTTTGGGTTAATGTGTGTTATGGAGATTAATTATTGAAGTCTAAGAAGGCCCAAGAACTGAATCAACAGTTTCATTATGTCTTTATATGTACACTATGTACATCATTCTTTGAAATCATCATTAATAATATAGCTATTTTGGTTTCCAATTTTGTTGTCTTACATAATCTACTTGGGTCTGCAAAGGGGCATATTTCTGCAACCAAATCGTTTTCCAAAGTTCATTTCCACCCATCGCCACCATAAATTTGCACTAAAATCCTTACTCAACTTGTTTGTATCACATAAGCCCAACCCTCCTGAAAGCTTTGGTTTGACCAACTTGTCCCAAGCTACTAACAACCATCTCTTAGCCTTATTAAAACCCCTCCAAAGAAAATCTCGCCAAATCGATTTGAGCTTGCAACAAACAACTTTTAGAATTGACTTGGAAGACATTTGATAAATTGATATTTCCTACAAAAAAAAATTTGTTAAAATTAAACAACCAACCAATTTCAATGTACGGAAGGTCCAATTATTAACTTGAGTGGAGAGTTTTTGCATCAATTCCTTGCAACATGCAATATGCTTCGTGTTCAATGCTAAAGGTACTCCTATTGGAAGGAAGCTGGGATATTTTAAACTCCAACACCCATGTTAAATGACCTTGAAGTGGCTCTTTACAATTACAACACACACACACACACACACACACACACACACACACACATATATATTATATATATATATATATATATATATATATATATACTTTTCTTATCCTTATTGATGAGAGTTTCAAAGGCAGCAATAAAAGTTTGTAACGAAGGGAGAATTATTTTAACTTCTCTGAGGATAGGAGGACGAAATAAACAGACAACATCAACAAATTATTGATGAGTAATTAGAATATCTACACAATAATTCACAACTTTGTAACAAAGGGAGAATTCTTTTAACTTCTCTGAGGATAGGAGGACGAGATAAACAGACAACATCAACAAATTATTGATGAGTAATTAAAATATCTGCACAAAAAATTCACAACCCCTTGATATGACCCTGTAAACAAGAATTTAAAATTATAAGTTACAAGATGAGGATTTGTTAAAATTACAAGTTTGAATTGTTAATTTGGCATAATTCTAAGTTGTAGTCTATTTGTTATAAGTTTTAGAAGATTTTTCGGTCTAATTTGCTAATAATTTGGCAGAGATTTATTAGAATCATAGATTTGACTTGTACACTCTCCGCAGTCTAGTGCCCTGGAGATTTTTCAAGACATTAAATTCATAGTCGAAAACCCATTTAAAACAATAAAAATCAAAACTTAACATTTTTTTTGCTCTTTTCAATTCCAAAACTTATAAGATTTAAACAACTCCTAATTATAACCTGTTGAAATGTTCTATAACTCTAAATTCATTTATATATTTAAAAATACACTTAAAAAATATGAATGGGACGGAAAATTTCTTATCATACTGATTTGTTTTTTTTTTTAATAAATGAATGGACAGACAATTTCTGATCATCATGATTTGTTTTGAATCATCATGATTTGTTTTTTTACCTAGTAAGCTGCTTACTTGCCTATAAACTTTCATACCAATTTTTAGAAAGGGTTTTCGAATCTCGCATCAATGTTTCCATTGTTTTACAAGGTTTAAACAACAGACGGTCAAGATGCATAGATAATTAAACAAGGACAAATGGATATGTAACCATTCAAAAGCATCTTCACCAATTCAAGGAGGTGAGACGATCTCTAATTAACCAACCAAAATATATTTTCTTATGATAAAGAAGGGATAACTTATTATGTTTTCAGAGACTTCTGTTAGAAGTCCTCTGTTTATCGATATAAATTTTTCATTCACTAATATTGAACCATATTTAACGCTTTCTTGATCTTGAAATATATTCATTTTTTCTATCATGCTTTGTTCTCAACGTAGTTTCTTAGTGTTGCTGTGCTGTTTGGACTTTGGAAAATTTTAAAATAAAAACAGTGGTATCCCAAACAAACTATATGCAATTATGTCATCTTAAATATAAGATGGTATGCAATTATGTCATCTAAAATGGTGTTTAAAAATTGTAAATTAAAAACATAAAAAATAAAAAATAACATTCATATATTTATACAAAATCTAAAATGATAAATATTTAAAAAAAAAACCTTAACTCTCTCGAAAAAAATAAAAATAAAAATTAAATAGAATAAATAAGAAAAATAAATTAAAATAAAAAACTGATAAAGACTCTTCCCACCAACCACTTTGGAACAACTTCAACTATTATGAAGTGGTCTGTCAAGATACAATCCAATTGCTCATCTCTGAAAATAATCTCTAGATTTGAGGAATTTGGTGTTGTATAATCACGACCTTTTCGTTTCACGTTAAAGTGATTTAATATAAATTGAGAAAAGAAATTTTTCCAAAGGCGCAAAAAGTACTCCCTTATAAAATGAAAATGTTTACATGTTTTAATTTTAAATTTCATAAGCTAAACTAAGAACATTTTGATCATGTGAATATACATATTGTTTTAGTGTTTTGGGCATATCATAGGAAAATGTTTACAATTAATTTTAATTGTAGAGTGTGGGGAACGATGAGAGCTCAGACGGCGACCTAGGGTTTCATCACTCTCAGCGACGGCGCACTGTTCTGCTCTCAGAGCCCCTGTTCCTTCAACACTGCACAGCCCAACAACATAGACAGTGAGTGCATAGTTCCATTACAATGACTTGCCCCATGTGGGAGGACAAGGAGCCTCCCCACATGACGACTCAGTCAACAAGGACTCTGAACAATCCTGACAATGCCTCTGCACATCAAACGCAAACAGATCAGCCTCACACTAATCCGCCAAATGAATCTTAGAGTACAACAAAGATACCACTAGATAGGCAACAAAAGATTGGAGAAAATGAGGAAAAACCCAAAACGAATTCCAAAACCTGTAAACCGGTCGTGGCAGAATGGCCTAAGATTGAGCTGCCCAATCAGAGAATCAATACCCAAATCCAATACATGAAAGACAATGCTCTCATTGGGAAATTTATAGGGTTCTAGCCCACGGAGAAAGCCCTTCAGGGTTGGATAGCAGCCAAATGGAAACCAAAAGGACACATCAACCTGAAGCTTGGACCGAAAGGTTTCTTCAAGGCCATCTTCAACTGCCCTGAAGCTCAGAACAGGGTCTTAGATAACAGTCCCTATTTCTTCAATGCAACATGACTCTATCTAAGAGATTGGGTTAAGAGATTCAACCCTGACAAAGAAGATCTCAGCTCAGCACCTGTTTGGATTCGGTTATATTCTCTGCCGCTGGAATATTGGGATGAGGAAACTTTAAAAGACATTGGTGATGGGCTGGGAGAATTCATCAAAGTAGCAGAAGAAACAAAACACAGTAGATACACCTCATATGCCTGCATCTGCGTCTACATGCACTTGAACAAAGCTCTACTAGACTCGGTAAGTATTTATCATCATGATTTCAAATGGATTCAAACTCTAGATTATGAGCATGTTCCCTTCAGATGCCGAAAGTGCCATGCACATGGACATCTATTTCGTGATTGCCCGCTCAATGTCAAGCCCTCACCCAATATTGCCTCTAAGCATACAGATCAAGAAGATTTTACCAAAGTAAACTCTAGGAAGAGATCTCACAAGAAACCCTCCTCTCAGCCTAATCATGCCCCCGCCAACAACTCTATCCCCTCGTCGAGCAATAGCTTCGAAATCTTAGCCCATTCCGACCCCTCCGCACCTGAACCTCCCTTCCCATCAACAGCCCCAGATATCCGTATTCCCCCCTCTGAGAACCCCCAGCAGGGCATTTTGTTGTCTCAGCACCGACAGCTACCCCAATCTTCCCTCCCATCAGGCTCCGGTAAAGCTTTGATCTGCAAACCTAATAGCATGGAGATTGATAACCAGATGCTCATCCCTAATCTGGCTGTGAACATTCCTCCCGATAGTGGTGATCTCAAGAAAATGGAGGAAGAACCGAAAAACATTGATCTAGGAGATTTGGACATTTTCAGCCTTGAACAAGCATGCAAGCAAAAACAATATGATAAGATTCCACCAAGGCAGCTAGAAAGTCTAGAAGTCATACTATCTAGAGCACATCAACAAATATCCCTCGGAATCCAACCTGGAAGTCATTGGGATGGAAAGAACCTATTCAAGGATACTAAGAAAAGAGGGAGAAAGAAAGATTTACAACGAACTATCCTTATTGGGGAAATGTTGGTTGAATCTGGCAGATATTCAAAACTCACCAAGTACTACAGGCCACTCCCCAACTCTGAACCATGAAGCTCATCTCATGGAATGTAAGAGGGCTGAATGGCCCAGGGAAATACAAAATGATAAAAACTCTAATTCAGAAGGAAAAACCTCACATCTTCTTTATGCAAGAAACCAAGTGCAGCAGTACTCTGCTCAACTCCACTCTCTCGAAAGCTTGGAACCGCTGCCACGCTTTGGTGGTGGGTGCCATAGGAGCCTCGGGAGGCATAGAAATCTCTTGGAATGCTCAAGCCATTGAACTTACAGACATTCATGCTAATCACCACTTCATTCAAGCCAAATTCCATGTCATAGGGACCAATGTGCACGGTCATCTCACCAACGTTTACTTCCCACAATTTGCTGACAAAAAAATCGCCATTTTAGACACGCTAGCCCTTCTCAATGCCAACAGATCCCTTCCACTCTGGATTATGGGATGCAATTTCAATATGATCACCAAATTAGAAGAAAAAACAGGAGGAAGAATCAGACTGGAAACTGAAAGTGAGCACTTCAAAAAGTTCATACAGAGCAATTAGTTAATCAACTGCCTCAGCAAAAACGGGATTTTCACTTGGAACAACAAAAGGTCAGGTACTCATCAGATCACCTCTCGGCTTGACAGATGCTTGATATCTGACAATGCCATACACCTCGGAGGAGATCTCTCTACCTCCATCCTACCATATGCAAGATCTGACCATTGGCCAATCTCGTTTCAATGGCAAAGGCTGGGAGTCTCCACCAAACGACCTTTTCGCTTCGAATCTTTCTGGTTGACCCATCCTCAATTCAAAGATTTAGTTCAGCAAACTTGGAAAAGCTTAACCCCCCCCTACAGGATCCAAAATGTTCCAATTTCAACAATAGTTGCGACTCCTAAAAATGCAAATCAAACAATGGAACATAGAAACCTTCTGAAACATTCTTCAAGCTCAACAAGCTCTAACCCAGGATATGAAGAAGCTCCAGCAAACTATCATCAATGAAGGCAAGACTGAAGCTAGCAATGAACAGGAAAAGCAGATACAGACGTAGATCAAAGAAAGGGAGAGACAGGGGGAAATATTATGGAAACATAAATCGTGAATAAAATGGCTAAAGGAAGGGGAAAGGAACACGAAATTCTTCCATCGCTCTACAATCCAAAGAAGAATGCAAAACAACATCACCCACATTCTCAATAAACAGGGCAAAAGACTGGAAAACCATGGGGACATAGAAGCAGAACTAATCAGGCACTTCAAATCAGTACATCTAGAACCCTCCATCAACAGAAAGCTGCCAATTGACAAAATTCTCTCACACATCCTTAAGCTGATCACAGAAGAATACAATCATTTGCTTCTCTGCCTAGTTACTCTCCTCGAGGTGGACTCTGCTATGAAACAAATGCAGGAAGGAAAAGTCCCGAGCCCAGACGGCTTCACCTCCACTTTCTTCCACCAATTTTGGGATTATATTCAAGAGGAAGTTTGGCAAGTAGTCAAAGAATCTAGAATGCTTCACTGGATGGTCCCCTCCCTGAATGCCACCTTTATCACCCTCATCCCCAAGGATGAGCGCTCAAACACGCCCGATAAATTCAGGCCGATTTCCCTGTGCAATGTCATCTACAAAATTATCTCCAAAGTTATAGCCTCTCGCCTCAAGCCGTTGCTTCCCATGCTCATCTCGCCAGAACAATCAGGATATGTGGAAGGAAGGAAAATCATGGATGGGATCATACTCACCCACGAGATCATTCACTCTCTTAAGCATCATAAAAAATCAGGTATGCTCCTTAAAATCGATCTCTCAAAAGCCTTTGATAAGCTAAGTTGGACTTACATGCAGTCTATATTAACAGCTTTTGGATTTTCACCCATATGGGTTAGATGGATCTTGAGCTTAATTTCCTCAACTTTCTTCTCTATACTAGTTAACGGTATTCCCTCTTCCCCCTTTCAACCTTACAGAGGCATATGCTAAGGGGATCTCCTCTCCCCTTTTCTCTTTGTTCTCATGGCTAAAGGATTAGGCAGATCCATCAAGCATGCACTTCATAAAATCCAGCTCAATGGCATATCCATGCACAACTCCCTGGCTATAACCCATCAGCAATTTGTGGATGATAATATGCTATTTGGACACCTCTTGGTCCAAGAAGCCAGAAAATTCAAAGCCCTCCTTGATGATTTCTCTGCTGCTTCTGGAGCGAGTATTAATACAGCCAAATCTCACATTTTCTTTTTTCACACCCCTTCAGCAACTCAATCATCCATAATCTGCATTCTGGGCTTTTCGCCTGCCGCTCTCCCCTCCAAGTACCTTGGAGCCCCCCTTACCGATTCAGAACTCAAACATTCTTCCTGGCAAATCCTTCTAGACAAGTTGGAATCCCGTCTCACCTCCTGGACTTTCAGAGCCCTAAACATAGTTAGCAGGCTAATCCTAATCAAATCCATTCTGCAATCGATGCCTCTTTATTTGTTTTCTATCTTAGCAGCACCAAAATGGGTCCTCAAAAAAATAAAAAATCTTCAAAGAAATTTCTTATGGGGGTCTACGGGGCAGAATCCCAAATGGGCTTTAGTCAAGTGGGACACAACCTGCCTCCCAAAAAGCATGGGGGAATTGGTCTCCGGGACCCTCAACAGAGCAATGCAGTCATGGGCGCTCGAATCTGGTGGAAGTGGCTTTCTTTCCCAAATACACCTTGGGTAATCCTCTGGAGAGAAAATTATGCCGATAATAAATCGAAGGATGACCTAATAAGGCTAACAAGCACGGAGAAGGGTTCTCTAATTTGGGACTCGGCTAGATTTCACTGGAACCTAATTCACAAGCACAATTTCTGGGAGATAAGAAATGGCAATCATGCACGCTTCTGGACAGATTCTTGGCAGCAAAGACCCAATCTCCACAACTTAATCTCCCCACCCCCATTAGAGGACGAGGAAACACATAGATGGGAGAAGGTCAGCCAGTACTAGATTCCCACCCTAGATCAAGGGTACAGACAATGGCGCAAAGCAGAAGATATTATAAGGAATGGAACAGAGATAATGTACAGGGAGCTGAACACAGAATTAACCAATAGGTGAATCAGATATTCTAAAGAAAAGGACATCCTTCGTTGGGGATACAAACCTTGTGGCACTTTTACCACCCAAGAGGCATACAATCTAATAATCAATGCTCCAGCAAAGAAAGACCCTCTCTGGGATAAAGTGTAGCATTCCAAAATTTGGCCTAAAATCTCAACCTTCCTCTAGTTACTTTGCCACAAAAGAATTCTCATATGGGACAACTCAGAAAAAGAAACATCCGTGGCCCATCAAGATGTCCCAATTGTGAACAACAGGAGGAAACAATACTGCACCTCCTGCATTGTTGCTCTCTAGCCAGCAAATTGTGGGAGAAAACAATTTTCAGATGTCAAAAAGATGGGAGAGATAGAGAAGACATCACCAATACCATTCGACTCTGGGCCAATAACCCATCATGTGGACTATCTGGAAGGAAAGGAATAATAGTATATTTAGGTATCAAACCACTCCCACAGAAATAATCTGGAACACGTTGTGCATTAACCTGTAGGAAACCCTGGCACTACAGTCTTGGAGCAAGGAGGACTTCCCCACCGATCCACAAGAAATAAACATCTGGATGAATTGGAATCTCAAGCCCATCCAATTTAAGGATCTATCCACCAATTCCATCTCCGCCCAACAACCTCCCAGCAATTGGCAACTGCCACCCTTTGGAATCACTCAACTCAACTTTGATGGTGCTTCCAAAGGCAATCCAGGTCAGGCTGGGTTCGAAGGAATCTCCAGGGATCATTTAGGCAATCCTCTCTTATTATATTTGGGCAATATAGGATGGGATACCAACAACTCAGTGGAGTTAGAGGGATTATGGCAAGGACTAATCCTCGCACATCAACGCAGTTTTTCCCCCCTAATCATTGAGGGAGATTCCCAAATTCTCATCAACATGGCTCAACAAATCATCCAAGGGACCTCTGCAGAAAAACTTTCCTGTAGCTGGCATCTTGCTGCTCGTCTGGAAAACATTGAACAACTTCTAGCAAGAAACAGAGCCATCACTTTCAAACACATTAAGAGAATTGGCAACAAAGTGACCGACCACTTAACCAATCTTGGTGTTTTAGACGATAGACCCATTCATAAAGGGATGATAGAAATCATAAAAGATGCCTCACACCAACAGGAATTCACCAAACTTGTGAAAATGGATGCAACATCCCCGGATGTGGGTGGCAAATAGATATTTAAGGCACACAAGCAGGTGGGCAAACAGGTGGCCCATTCGTATAGCCATCTATGCCACTGCTTGTGTGATTGCAGAGCAAATAATGGCTCTTAGGCTAGCAGCATTAACCACCTGGGAACTTCAAGAAATTCCTAGCAAATCCCAAAATATGGATCAGAAGACTCCACCCAACTCCATTCTACCCCTCAATTGTTGTTGTCCTCCCTCTGTCGCTGAACTGAGCCTCCGGACTAATACTGGAAGGAGATGCAGATTATTATGTTGTGTAGACCTGGGCACTGGTATTCACCACTCTCATTCCCCTCTCTACCTTCAGTGGACTGATTTCCCTTCTCCTTCCTCAGCTACACCTGTGAATTCAACGGAACCC
>APFE030518668.1:0-20449 GCA_000404065.3 Pinus taeda
GAGATGTTGGTGCACCCCATATGGCCACATTGTCACTTCCAGGGTTGACGATTGGTTTGCCCATATGGATCTTCTCTACCTCTATCATTTAGAATACCGTAATTCATGAATAGTCAAGTCAACAACTAGGTGATACTAGAGTTACCCGCCAACCTTCCACTTCGTTTGTTTCTCCCTCTCCTCCTTTCTCTTGGCTTGATGAAGTTGGTAAATCTAAAGATCAAGTAACTAAGAAGAAGAAGAAGCGGAAAGAGAAAAAGGAAAAGAAGAAGAAAGAGCCAAAAGAAAAAGGGGGCAACCATGTGTCATCTAGTGAAAATCCTCACGCCACACTATCTAAACCTAAATCTCCATGTGTTATTTGCAAAGGAGATCACTATCATTGAGATTGTCCTTGCATTCCTCAGATTTTAAGGGACTGGTCTCCTCATTTGCACAATCTGGTGTCGTCAACATCTGATGATCATGTTGAAAGTACACCATCAACCAGTGAAAGCGAAGTATCTGGACAAAAAAGGAATCACAAATTTCCTTGTAAACTGTGTGAAGGCAATCACGTCGTCCACCGTTGTCCCTTCCTAGATGAAGCCAAAAGAGTTTTGGATGACCGTCCTGCTTCATCGTTATGGCTCCCTCCTAGATATAAGAAACTCTTGTCGAGTCCACCACTGGTTTAAAATCCGACCGACACGCCGTTGTGGTCAGTCGAACCATCTATCATTGAAAACGAACCCTCTGAATCCATACCTGACAAAAGTCAAAAGGTCGAGGTGACAATTGACCTGGTTTTTCCTTCAGAGGGATCATCTTCGAGTGATACCGTCACTGAAGAGAAAGAGAATGACACCGTTCAAATTATTTTCATAAAAAAAACTCCGATGAACTTGGGGCAGTCTACCGGTTCCTTTACCGCAGGAAGGAAGTTCATCAGAGTCGTATCCGGTCGTCTATTTGGTCCCACCTCCAAGAAACCTAGTTGTTTCCTTCGATTGGAATCTACTAGGCAGACCCCGTTTACCAGCTAGTGTACCATTCTGAATCATTGTACAAGCTTATAGAATGGTCATGGCTAGTACCATCATAGATGAAGGGGATTATGTGAGTATCCTTTCCTCAACTGCTTGGAAAGTGCTTCGTTCGCCATTACTTCTGCCTCAAATGAGAAATCTGACAGGCTTTGACAAAGGAACCAATCGACCGTTAGGGATCCTTCCCAATGTGCCCATTACTTTGAGAACGAAAATCGTTCACATGAACATGATGGTAGTCCAAGGACCCCTAGATTATAATCTACTCCTTGGACATGACTATATTTATTGCATGGGAGCCGTCGTCTCCTCAATCTTTAGAGTAATGTGTTTTCCGCATGAAGGCAGAGTGGTCAAGCTCGTAGACCGGCTGCCATTCCCTGGTTCACACATAGCAAATAGTCAAATGCCATCCCTAAATGGTATTTTCACGCATGGAATGTCTCATCGATCTCCAGTCCATCCACCTGATGAGCGCGAGTGATTCGGGAGGATATGGCTGAAACCCAGGGGACATGCACCCTGGCCTGCTTCAGAAGGGAAACTTTAGGTATAAAGTAGATTTCTGCGGAGGAAGATGACTGGTCTGACACCCATCCTTACAGGAAAAGGGAGTTAGACCAAAATAAGATTCCCTTGTCAAGGTTAGGAGGTTGGGATTTAGAACCACCCTGGTCTAGATGGACTAAGCCAGGAAGTGTTTCTATCGACAATGTGGATGGAAACGATCTTACAAAAGTAAGAGATTCTATATGGTAACCTGGAAATTTTTCATTATACCTGGGGGCATGCAAACCTTTTTGCATGCAAATGAAGGGTGACCATTTATTTTTTAAATTTGTAGGTCCTCTAACCCTTTAAACTCGTAGGATTGGTCGCTTCTTAGATTGCATAAAGAAAGGATCTGGGGCAAAGCTTTAAAAGGTGCAAGCTCCATAAAAAATGGCATCTCAGATGAGATATCCTTATTATATGACTAGCAGGAGCAGTTTTAATGCGAAATTCAAGCTCGTTAAAAAATAAACATAAGCAATGAGAAAATGCTTCCCCCAGAGTTTAAGCTCATTAAAAAATGAACCGATCTCCAGTAAATAACCATTGTGAATGCATTATCATTAGCTTTTGAGCCTTGGTCATGTTCTCATCATCACCTTCACTCTATTTTAGCCGATCATTCACCTCCATTTGATTGTTTACCCCTTTCGAGGAACATCTCCGAATAGTGATTCTGTTAGCCATCCTTGTGACACTGCTGTGATTGTTCCAAACCTTACCTGGAATCAACCGCTACCCAAAGTCATCACTCGTTCCTCGGAAAATGAGTCTCATTTAAGCTCTTTTCAACTGACTCGTAAAATATGAAAATATTGCCAAGAGATTACCCTCTCTGGCTCGTGAAAGTCATCGGAAGTGCTATCCATCCTCTAGATTTTAATCATTTTGGATTTACACAAAAAGATCGAGTGCTTGTCTTGTTCGACTCGTTAAAACTATCAAAAATTCATCCCTTTCGTATTATTTTACACTTTTTCAGACTTAAGGCATTATATGAATAAAAAGAATCATTGGAGTTTCCTTTTCGTCCCTTTCAGACTCTCTAAAATTGAAAAGGATAGAGTTATCTTTGTCGTTAAACTCATTAAAACCTAATAGTGACAAACTTGTCCCGATGGACAAGAACGAGTTTCACTGTCGCTAGGCTCGTTAAAAAATAGCGACAGGTTCACCTGAAGGGCGAATTATAGAATAAGAATATGTTATCCTTCTCAAGCTTGACAAAAATAAAGAGGTACTGGTCAGCAATGACTAGGGAAAATTGGGAAGAAAACTTGAAGAAACTTTATTGGTAGCAAGTCACTCTTGAACATGACACTTTCTCTCCACATCTGAGTCAAGTTGGCTTGTTTCATTTACTGGTCATATCACTATTGGTCGGTCACACCATCCGTCTTTGGGGTTAACGCTACCAATCCATAGCCAGTGTTGCCGATATGTTCAAGAGAAGTTGCTTAGAGAATTCACATGTGTCTCATCCGCTGCAATACATTCACGCTCCATTCTTTCATGACTGCTACCCTGAACCCTGTATCATCAGATCGTTTTCACCTCCAAAATCATTTGCTCTGTTCCATGTCGTAGATGTGGGATTCATTAAGGCCCTCCTATGACGGGTCACTTCTTGTCGACATCAGCTCATTATCGAATAAGTTGACTTAGGAAAAACCCCTTTCGGTACTTTGAAGCTTGCATGCCTCAATGGCAAGTTTCTCACTTTCGACGACAGGTTTACATCAATGGCCTTCGATCGAGAGATTTTGCGTGGTGTTCAATGCCAATTTATTTTTCACACCATGCGAACTGTACTGTAGTACCTTGAGGGTCAATGTCATTATTGGTGACTCCTCTCGCACCTGTTAATAGCTTACATCATTGGCTGGTAATCAGGCGATGTCTTTCCATGTTCGACTCCAGAACATTTTTTCACATGGATCGACTTGTACTCCGAGTGAAGATGGAATGAGTTTTGAAGACCCTGGGTCTAGTTTCATCCATCCGGGCTACGATATATTCAGGAATATAAAGACATCAAATGTACATCATTGTCGAACAGATGATCATCCAATTCAAAGGATCCATCCGAATCATAAGTCTTCTACACAAACGGTTGTCTGTCCTATGTACATGAAAGTGGATTTATAAAGTTGAGCATGGGAATTCCTGCCTAAGCTAGATCATGAAAAATATTATGAAGATAATGTATTGTATTGTATATTATTACAGGTTGCCTCCCACCTCGAAAAAACTTCGGATCCTCATTGTAAAGCATTTCACCTGACATCAAAAGATGAATGACCTCATGCTTTAGGGGGAAACTGTTATAGATATTTTTGGGCCCTGCAACCCCAATAAAAAATTTCCATAAACTGAGGGCTCCTAAGTCCCTAAAAGTGGTGCTTCACTACCTAAAGGAACAAGGTCAGCTGATTACATCATCTCCCAGAAGTTCGCCACAGAAAACAGATCAGAAATGGTCAAAACTGGAGCATACTGAATGCCCAGTGCAGAGGGTGCGATGCATATCACCTTCCCAGTGTAAAGGGTGCGATGCATACTAGATGGCCCCTCTGTAGGGTGCGATGGGTGAGAATTGACAAATGGCATAGACAGTTTGCGAGGTGAAATATCATAGAATCTTCCAGAAACTTCCCCTCTGGCACTTGCCTCTCTGATTTCGACCATGGATGAGTAAGAGATAATCATTCTCCAAGTGGAATCAAGAACTATCAGGGAGAGGACACCAATCAATATCCCAGAAGCTGACTCACACCACTACAATCATCTATATATGGATCCCTCATCACAGAGATCCAAAAGCTGGAATCTTGTATCTTGTAGAGAAGTGTTGTTGGTTTTCTGGTGTAACATCATAGTGTTGGGTGATCTAAAGCTTTACTTGAGGTGAAGAAGGGCTTTCTTGCTGGAGGATGATGTTGGGTCAGAACATTTGGTTGTAATCCTCTTGCTATTCTTGATATTAATAAAGCTATTGAAGTTTTCCTCCACATTAGTGTATGTTTGATTGTATATGTATTTGTGTGCTTAATACATATCTGGTCATGTGTTGTTTATGAATATAGATCTCTGTTCTTCGATAGTATTATGTTGTTTTGATTCCACAGGTGCTCTCTGAAGCAGTGTAGATAAAGAAATAGCGGCAAAGATCTATCGAGAATGAGAGGAACCGAGCAAGGAACCAAGCGCAAGACAAAGGTTCGTGTCCTTTGTTCCCCTCTTGTCTATTTTTGATAAAGGAAAACGAAAGTAGTTTTAACTTATTTTTTCTAAGATAGCTACCAGTCTTAGTGGGAATAGCAGCTCTAAGTGGACACTATTCCCGGTAACATTAACTTAAACTAAAATCTCTTGCTCATGAAGCCCATTAGTGAGGCATCACAATAATTTTATTTTTATTCCTTACATATTTTATATAAAATAATTATTAAATGTGATTATGAAGACCGAACCTAGTTACACATTTCAACATTGTAATCCCTTTCGTAATTTCTATTATGAATTGTAATTCATGTAATGAGTTGTGGAAATTTAAACACAATGAATCACTAAACAGAGTGGAGATGGATTTATTGTTTTGAGGAGGAGCTACATGAAAAGTTGACTAGTCAAGGCTATGCATTAATGGTCGCCAACCCTATGATTGAGTTTTAATGACCTGCGTGGTAGGAAGGGAGATTGAGTACGTGATTCCTAATCGATGACAAGCCCATCACCCCCTTATCATACATCATTGGTTGCATTATGTAGACAAAACACAAGGACCTTGCGAAGGGATAGATGGGAGAAAAGATTCGACTGAGAAGGAATAATGGATAACGATTAGAGTGGTTTTCACTAAACAACATAGAGAGAGTGCACTACAAACTACGGAAAAGAGAAACAACACACTGTGAAATAACTGTGGGTTGCTTGGAGTAGGAAATCAGAAATATAGTTGTGGATTGTGGGTTTTGGGTTCTTGTATGTTGAGATACACATACAAGGGTTTACCATTTAATCTTCGAGAGTGAAGGAGAACCATTGGACGAGGTTGATGCTAGAGTGGAGGCACAAGGTGGAGCATAATGAAATGAAGGAATAGGTAGATGCGTAGACTATTTGGGAGCCCTATTGGGTTGAGGAAGTAGAATTTATGTGTTGTTTGGATCCCTAGTTTACAGTGGATTAGGGTTAAGAAAAATGCATAAGAACAAAATAAATATTACTAAAACAAACTAGATGGAGAGAAATTTTCTCCACGACTATAGACAAAAAATCTCTTGATATTATTGCATTATCATATCAATATAGAAATATGGAAAAAAACTCTATGCTTCTGGTATGCTATTGTTGTGGTTTTCCTAACGATTGGCCAATAGTCACAAGAATGTACTTTTTGACTAGTTAATATGAAATTGTTGCTTATATCACACAGAGAACTAACATAAAAAACAAAAACTAAATTATTAAATAAGATCACCTAATTCTTTAGTTTTACTTCGTTAATTTTTATATTTGTAATTTATATTACTTTAACTTGTATTATGCCAAATAAAAAATGTAACATCGACTGAAAGTGTTAAATGATTAGAAGGTATATTACCTAATTTATATCTAAAAACATATAGCACAACTTATTTAAGTAACCAAATTACAATTAATAATTTTTAAAATTCGAAAATTTAATATTCATAATAAATACTCATAAATATATAGATATGATTATTTTAATTATTAATTATAAGCAAATTAATATGGATGGACATTTCTGAGTTTTAGGGAAAAACCAAAATAGTAGTGATCCATTAAAGTCGTCCAATAGTTCACCTCACGGTCGACTGCCTAAGGTATTAATAGAAAGAATTATATCTCACTATACGCATCCAAGAGACAAAAGCGTGTTAATAGAAAGAATTATATTTCAATATATGCATCCAAGAGAGAAAAGGGGGTTTCTGAGGTAATACTCAATTTCTAAACAACATTCATTTACCGAATCTCTCATCATTGCCAATAATGGAAGATTTTCTGAATATTCCTACTGATATCCAACGGCAAGTGTTGTTGCGCGCTCCTTACATATCACACGATGAGTTGAAGGATGTGTGCAGAAGCTCGAAGGAAATGATGTGTAGTCCTCGGTTCTATGAGGACAGAAAGATATGTCTTATTCAATTCCCAGTCCCTCTGTTTATGGAATAACAGTATACGACCCTGTGGAGAACACGTGGGAAAAGACAACATCTATTCCTTGTGATCTTGTTCCATTTGTGATCGGGGTCGTTTGTGTGAATGAGAAGCTTGTCATGTTTGGAGTACGTTTTATCCAAATTGAGATGAGGGAGAGGTTGGACGTTGTTGTCTTCATTTGTGATTTTGTGTCCAAAAAATGGCGCCGCGGCTCCAACATACCCACTAGTCGTATCGACTTCGCTTCTGCAGTTTCTTCTTCGAAAGGACTTATCTACGTCGCTGGTGGTGAAGATGGGCGTGGCAACTCTCTGTCCACTGTGGAAGCTTACGACGTGGAAGAAGACAGGTGGGAAATCTTGCCTCCCATGACTCACAACCGCCAATTATCTGAGGGCGTTTACCTGGACGGGAAATTTATGGTGATAAGTGGAATGTCATTTGGTGGAGCAGTCGCAGTTGAAAGTAGCGCGGAAGTTTTTGATGAGGCCACGGGCCGTTGGCAGACGCTGGAAAACATGTGGAGTTTAGAAACGGATATTATGGATTTGGATTCCGGTGTTGTCTGTCTATGTGAGAACCTGTACGTGATCGTTTCAAAACAAGTGATGAAGTATGATGCTGAGAAAAATGCGTGGACGCCTGTAGCTTCTGTTCCGCAAAATTTAGATTTTATAGACTGTGCTGCACCGTGGCGTGAGTGGATTTTTGTAAGTGGCGTTAATGAGAAAGATGATCCGATCACCTATTTCTTTCAGCCGTCAAATGGGCAGTGGAAGGCTATTGACGGAGGGCAAGAGTTTGCTCGTTATCAGCTTTAACCTTCGAAATCTGAATATTCCCTTCTCTTCCATATATTTTATATTTCGCATCATAAATAATATTTCGATATATAGAGTTTGGTTGTTCCATTTTTTTAAATAGCATTACAATATATTCAACAACTGCTTTAGAGCAAAAATATTACCCATAGCATTCGAGCATTAATGGTCTCTCTGTTTTCCATGAGGAATAAACTTCATTGTTACAATTCATGAAGTCATGGACATATCGAAGGTACAATATGCAATTTTGACTCTTTTCTCTAACCGTTAAAAGTTGTGTTATCCAATGAAATTATATTCTTTATATTAATTTTTTCCCTCAAAATGATCCATCGATTCACGAGTAAGCACTAACTCGAACATGATGAATTTTTTGGACAAAGAGCATAATGATCAAATATTCCATACTCTGACCAAATGTAGAAGAAGACGTGTGTTTTTTCAATTTAATTGCATTAGATTCAAATATTCTATATTTTAAAGTGTAAATGTATGTTATATGGAGTATGCATATTTTTTTCCATTATTTTTATAATTATTTAAATATAATTTTTTTATAATTATTCAAATATTATTTAAATAGATAAATTCTTTATTTCAAAGGTAGAGATTGAATAACATTCACAATGGGACGGTTAAGCTCAACTCCCCGTCATGGTCGTTGACATTGAGAAATTTTCTTTCATTAATTATGAGTGATTTTGTTGATAGATTAAGAGTGTATGATCAATTCCTTTTACAAGGCTTTGTGAGTTTCCATATATAAAGATGTTTGTATTGTTAGTTTTAAGGATAAGATAATTGATGGCAAGACCAAGAATAGTGAGTGGAAAACTAGCGGGGGTCCTTAGAGGCATAGTCATTTATCTTTCGGCGCACGGAATTAGGATTTGGAACCAATGCAATGTATTGCTAGAATCAAGGAGGGCCACTAGGCTTGGTTTGAGATGGGATGGGACTACCATACAATCCATAGTAAGGGGGAAAGGAACAATGGAGGACCATGGGATAAGGGTCAAAGACCTCCCCTTTAGGATCTATGGGCTTTGGTCCACCCCTGCACGTATGTAGTGAGAAATAGAGGAGAGAAGAAACAAGAACAAGAAAGGTGGTGTATTATGAAAATTCTAAATTTGAGTCTAACTTTTTCTAGTTGTCAACAATATTCTGGCACACAAGTCATCGCAAGTCATGGCCTGTGCTACGAGAGGACGTGGGCACCCCAGGAGAGGCCCGAATCGATGGAAAAATAAGGGGACGAAGGAAGAGATCGATAATTGAAGGACTATTTTTTTGCATCCAGGGAACACCTGTGGGAGAATCAGACAGTTCAAGCAAACATTGTACTTGTATTGGCTAATGAAGAGTCTACTAGGTATGGAAATGGAGGAGATATCCGTGGGTATGGAGGTGACATTTCAGGGAATGTCGAATTACAAGGACATCGAGAAAATTCTCTTCCAGCTACATAAGCAGGATATCAGGATGGAGAGAATTTACCGCCACATCCCTTGCATTTTGGATTTGTATGGCATGCTAGGGGCATCAACTAATGATCAAGCTCTCATCACATCTACCCTCAGAGCAACAAAAGGATTAAACTCATCCCCATGCATAATTTTGGTCTATGTCATTAGCTTTCAGTTTTTATGTTGAAAATGTGAGTTTTTACAATTATGTAGTTTCTGGACATGAGATGGACATGTATCTCGCATGGCTGGAAAGATTAAAACAACACTGTTTTTCGGTAGCTTACAACGTTGACCAGTGACCAACAGACTTGGTCTCCCCTCCGTGCAAGTTGAGGCCACCTCATTAATTTGTGTGGTGTAAATTTTCTTATTATATAATAGAAAATGGAATGGATGTGTTAATCTTAACGAAAAATGGAAAGACAGATAACTTCTTGTTTCAAAGGTAGAGATTGAGTAACATTCACAATGGGAAGGTTAACCTCCAACTCCTCATGGTCATTAACATTGGGAAATTTTCTTTAATTAATTATGAGTCAAAATGAATTGACTTTGTATTTGGTGCCATGTCTTTCTTGATAGATTAAGAGTGCATGATCTATCCCTTTTATAAGGCTTTGTGAGTTTCCATATATAAAGATTTTTGTAGGAATAAAATTTCCACTGTTAGTTTCAAGGATGAGACCATTGATGACAAGGCCATGAATCGTGAGTGGAAAACTAGCCGGGCAGACTCCAGAGGCAAAGCCATTTATCTTTGGGCTCATGGAGCAAGGATTTAGAACCAACTTAGGCGTACTGCTAGAATCAAGGAGGGCGACTGGGCTTGGCTTGAGACAGAGTGGGACAACCTCCATACAATCCATACTAAGGGAGAAGGGAATAATGGCGAGCCACAGGGTAAGGGTCAAAGACCCCCCCTTTGGGATCTATGGGCTTCAATCCACCCCTGCACATATGCAGTGGGAAATGGAGGAGAGAAGAAACAAGAACAAGAAAGGTGGTGTATTACAAAAATTATAAATTTGAGTCTCAATTTTTCTGGGTGTCAACAGTGTTCTGATACACATGGCATGGCCTGTGTTGTGGGAGGAGTAAGCAGTTCATGGTCTGTGCTGCAGGAAGACGTGGGCAGGTCATGGCCTGTGCTGCGAGAGGATGTGGGCATCGTAGGAGAGGCCCGACTCCCCGGAAAGATAATGGGACGAGCACGTCGGGAACTCACAAGGGTCGGAAATAAATAGAGAACCTCATCACTAAAGCAACAGAGGCTTACCATGAGCGGACAGATGTTGGCATTCGAAAATTGTTGGAAGAATGGGAAGGGGAGGTAAAAAAAGGAGGGGAGATGAAGGAAGAGATGGATAGTTGAAGGACTGTTGTTTCGCATCCAGGGAACATCCATGGGAGAATCACACAGTTCAAGCAAACATTTTACTTGTACTAGCTAATGAAGATTCTACTAGGTAAGGCGATGGAGCAGATATCCGTGGGTATGGCGCTGACAGTTTAGGGAATGTCGAATTACAAGGACATGGATAAAATTCTCTTCAAGCTGCACAATTAGGATATGAGGATGGACATAATTGATTGCCACATCCCTTGTATTTTGGAGTTGTATGGCATGCCAGGGGCACCAGCTGAGGATCTAGCTCTCGTCGCATCTACCTTAGAGGAACAAAAGGATTAAACTCATCCGCATGCATAATTTTGGTCTATGCCGTTAGCTTTGAATTTTTATGTCAAAAATGTCCATTTTTACAGTTATATAGTGTCTGGACATGAGATAGACATGTATCTAGCACAGATGGAAAGATTAAAACAATATTGTTTTTGGATGGCTTGCAACATCGATCGGTGACCAACGGACTTGGTCTCCCCTCGCGGCAAGTTGAGGAGACTTGGTCTCCACTTGGGGCAAGTTGAGGCCACCTAGTTAATCTGTGTGGTATAAAATTTCTTATTATATAATAGAAAATGATATAGATATGCCAAGCTAACAAAAAACATAAAATTGAAAATTTAGTAATTTTTTAAAAATCAATTATAAGTGAGTAGAAGGATTAAAATCTTTTAATGTGTTATATATATATATACTATAATATATATATATATATATATATATAATATAATATATATATATAATATTTAAATTTAAAATATTGTAGTAATCCAATAAATTTTTAAACAAATCAAGTTAAAGAAATGAGTTGAATGTTTAAACTCCTAGTAACATAATAATAATAAAAGAAAATATATACCAAAAATTATGTTTTATTCCATTTCTTTAATAGAAACAATGACTTTTTAATGTAATCATGTATTTGTCAAAAATTTATTTTTTTAAACTAAAACAAATATTATTAATAAGTTTATAGTTTGAATATTATATTATGAATATAGACTTATGAAGTTTTCGAACTAAATTAACTTGTAATATGAAAAATGAAGAAGTGTGATGTTGAGAAAAATGTGTGGGTGCCTGTAGCTTTTGTTCCGCAAAATTTAGTTTTTATTTTTTGTGCTGCACCGTGGCGTGAGTGGATTTTTGTTAGTGGCATTAGTGAGAAAGATTATCCGATCGCCTATTTCTTTCAGTGGTCAACTGGGCATTAGAAGGCTATTGACGCATGGCAAGAGTTTGCTCATTATCGTTATCCTTATGTATCAGTTATGATCTTTGACATCTAATATTCCATTCTCTTCCAAACATTTTATATTTTATATTTTATGATTGGTCTTTGAAATTGCGTTATCTGTTATTTGATCTCAGACTCTGACTAGCGTCATTCAGTTATTTTTCTTTAAACAAATTTAACATGATGGAGAATTCTACCACAATCTTACCAATGACAGGGGGAGTTTTCATAAACGAACTCAATATGACAAGCAATATATTATTATTTTTCATTAGAGAACAAGAACAACGTATGTATTGAGCATTAGTCAGAACGACGTTTAAAATATTCTATGGTAATGCAACTATTTTTATATTATTTTCTTTCATTTTTGTTAATATGCCTTCATTTTTTTAATTACTGTTAATGTGCCTTCTTTCATTTTTGTAAATTACTGTGATGGTAGGAAAGCAGGAAAGCACACCGTAGTTAATAAATTCAAAAATATTAATAAATTGAAAATTTGGAAACTTTTCGGTTTCTATTGTGTTTATGCTATTGTAAAATTTTAACAAATAATTTTACCTTACTTGTTCCATTCCTTTAAATAACATTACAATATATTCAAGAAATGCTTTATATTGATAGATTAAGAGTGCATGATCAATCCCCTTTATAAGGCTTTGTGAATTTACATATATAAAGATGTTTGCAAGAATAATGTCTTCATTGTTAGTTTTAAGGATGAGACCATTGATGGCAAGGCCAGGAATCCTAAGTGGAAGACTAGTGGGGGAGACTTGAGAGGAAAATCCATTTATCTTTGGGCCGAGGGAGCAAGGATTTGGAACCAATGCAAGTGTACTGCTAGAATAAAGGAGGGCCTTTGGGCTCGACTTGATACGGGGTGGGATGACTTGCATATAATCCACAGTAAGAGTGAAGGGAACAATGGTGGGCCATAGGGTAAGGGTCAAATACCTCCACTCTGGGATTTGCGGGCTTCGGCCCACCCCTGCACATATGCGGTGACAAATGGAGGAGATAAGAAATAAGAACAGGCAAGGTGGTGTAGATGAAAATTTTAGATTTGAGTCTAACTTTTTATAGGTGTCAACAGTGTTGTAGCACACAGTTCATGGCTTGTGCTACAAGAGGACGCGGGTGGGGAAGGAGAGGTTGGACTCCTTGGACAGATAAGGGGACATGCACATTGGAAACTCGTGGGGGTCAGAAATCAGTAGATGACCTCATCACTAAAGCAATCGAGGCTTAACGTGAGTGGACACATCTTAGCATTTGAAAATTGTTGGAATAATGGGAAGATGTGGTAAAGCAAGGAAGTGAGACAGAGGAAGAGATGGATTATTGAAGGACTATTGCTCCACATCTAGGGAACACCTGTGGGAGAATCACATAGTTCAAGAAAACATGCTACTTGTATTAGATAATGAAGAGTCGAATAAGTAAGGTGATGGAACAAATATCTGTGTGTATGGTGGTAACAGGTGTTTGGTTGTGTTATATTCTTTCCATGACTAGCCCACATAGTTAACCAGGGGGCTAGAAAGGGGGCGGATCCCCCCTTCGTTGCACCGATTGTGTAGCCGGGCGGGGGAAGGGGGCGGATCCCCCCTTCGTTTTCGGCCCATGGTATTGGATGCGATGTTTTTCGGTCCATGGTATTGGATGCTTCAGCATGTATAAATATGTATTGTAAAGTTGAAAGAAACATAATGAAAAATCAGCCTGGTAGTCCCGGTTTTGGGATCTAGGGAAAATATCTGTGTATATGTGTTCTATGTGTTATGCTCTTGCATTGTTTATTTTCTGTGTGTTAGAATTCGTATGCAGGTGATTTATGTATGGGGTTAAAACCTACATTTGGTGTCAGAGCAATTTTGGCTTCAAGGGGATGCCTTTGTTGCTGAGGGGCTTCGCTCGGGCTTGTGGTAGACCTTATTCAGTGGGATAGCTACAAGATTGATTCTCGTGGTGAAAGAAGATCGCAAGTAGTGGAAAGATAGAGATCGAGAAATTTAATGGTCAGAGTTTTGAGTTGTGGAAACTCGAGTTGGAGGATCTGTTGGTGGATAAAGATCAGCGGATCATGGTAGATCTGGGTACTAAACCAATGGGAGTGTTCGATGAAGAATGGAAGAAGTTGGATCGAAAGGTAAAGAGCACAATATGATTGTGTGTCTCAGATTTAGTATTGTTGAATGTATCATGGGAAGCTATGGGGAAGGCCTTATGGGACATGTTAGGGACTTTGTACCAATTTAAGTCTCTAGTGAATAAACTGTTCCTGTGGAAAGAGCTATATAACCTGAGGGTGAAAGATGGAGACTTAGTGACAGAGTGTCTGAACGCATCTAATACTGTAGTAAGTCAGTTAGCATCTGTTGATATTAAAATTTCATATGAAGATAAGTGCATTAGTTGGTTGTGTTCTCTATCAAATTTGCGGAGCCCCCCTTCGTTGCACCAATTATGTAGCGGGGGGGCGAGGGGTCACAGGGCGTTTGAGGCATACCCGTAACTCCACTTTATGGGGTCCATGGCAACGCCTTGGAAAATTTTGGTTTGGACCCTATGTTAGGATGGGCAGACCCACCTACGGTTTTACGCACGATTTTCGCACATGTTTTTGGACGTGATGATTTTGGGTCCATGGTATTAGACCCGATGGTTTCTGATCCATGGTATTAGATGTTTCATCATGTATAAATATGTACTTTAACATTGAAAGGAACATAATGAAAAATCAAGCTGGTAGTCCCAGTTTTGAGATCCAGGTAAAATCTCTGTGTATATGTGTTTTATGTGTTATGCTCTTGCATTGTTTATTTTCTCTATTTTGGAATTCATATGTAAACATTCTAATTGTATTGGCTAATAAAGAATCTAATAGGAAAGGCAATGGAATAGATATCCATGGGTATGGTGGTGATAGGGAATGTCGAATTACAAGGACACGAATAAAATTCTCTTCCATCTACACAAAGAAGCTATTATGATGGAAAAAATTGACCGCCACATCCCTTGCATTCTGCAATTGTATGGCATGCCACAAGCATCAGTTGAGGATCCAGCTCCCATCACATCCGTCTCACAGGAATAGAAGGATTAGACTCATCCCCATGCATAATTTTGGTCTATGCAGCTAGCTTTAAATTTTTATGTTGCAAATGTCATTTTTTATAGTTATGTAGTGTGTGGACATGAGATAGAGAGTATCTAGCCTAATTGGAAAGGTTAAAACAATAATTTTTTGGATGAATTACAACGCTAACCAGTGGCAAACAAACTTGGTGTCCCCTCGGGGCAAGTTGAGGCCACGTGGTTAATCTGTGGTGTAAACTTTATTATTATATAATAGAAAATGGAATGGACTTCCCAAGCTTAATTTTTTTTTTGAAATTTTAGTAAATTTTTTAAAATCAATTAAAAATGAGTAAAAAATTAAATCTTATACATATATTTGGGTAATGTTGAACATGATTTATTATTCATTCTTATTTTTAATTAACAATTTTTGTAATATATATAACATAATTATATATATATATTACTAATCATTTTAAAAACTTTGGAATTAATATATATTTTTTTAAAATCATTAAAATGAGTAGAAAGTTAAGCCCCTAGTAAGAAATAAATTAAAAGAGAATATATATGAACAATCATGTCTTATTCGATTTATTTAATAGCAAAAATGAATTTTTAATGGTGATTTTTTGATGAGCGATGGGGTTAGGGTTACACTAGAGGGTCCGTCCGCGGTTTACAAGGATTACAGTACGAATTTAGTGACTGCCCCTGTAATAGTATACTGACCTGCATCTTGGCTTTTTCCTTCACCATTCAGCTTGTAACGGTCTTGAACATCCAGTTTAAGCATTTTTTAGGTGGTTTTTTTTCACCCACCGACATACCTCCGTTCCTCTTTTGCATTGACCTTATAGGCAGTTGTCAACTGATGGTTTTGACAGTTATGGAAGAGCTTATAAATTATACCACCCACCCTTTGGAATATGTGCCCATCTGGACACATCCCATGACCACATCGGCTGGATATTTACCTTTGATAATGGGCTCTCCGATGAAGTAGATGCCCTTCCTTCCATTTCCAGCTCTCACATTCCATCTGTTACACTACCTGAAGATGCCCTGGAAATTCCTAATTACATCTCTCAACCACTCTCACTAAATTCCCTAACCTTTGTTGGGCCTCCGTCTAACCCTTGTGAGAAAACCCTTAGGAAGGTACCTGTTTCAAATCCCCCTTCATCTGTCTCCTGCATAACCTCAGTTGTCCACCACTTGGTATCTGCTATATAGGTGCCCGTCACATCAGCCCATCTATCCTCTGTGGCTCCTCCCTTGGCTAACTTCATAGGAATTGGCCCCATTCCGGGCTTTTCTGCCTCCATTTCATCGAATACCACTTCTACATCTAGGGAATCTCCAATTTCGTCAGCTGCTCAACCATTCACATACCAGAGGTTTCAGCTACTAGATTTCATAGGGATTCAAAGAGAAAAAGGTGCCTAAAGCTCCAGAACAATGACTTATTACTAAAACTCTCTGAGGACACTCAATTATTGGACTCCATGGACACTGCAGAAAAAGTACTTGTTGGTCGGGTCGACGATAGACATTTTACTGTGGAATGACTTCAGTAATGGACCTCGAAGGTATGGGGCCATCATCTAAAAGATGCCCCAAGGGTGCAAACTTTCGTCAAAGGTTGGTTCACTCTATGTTTCAACTGCCTTGCACACACCAACTGGGTACTTTCTATAGTATGGCATATCAATCAATCACTTCTGCTACTTAGGAGGTGGACGCTAATGTTTGACCCTGAGCAAGAAAGGGTAGATGTTGGGCCTATTTGGGTACACCTCCCAGGCATTCCCTTTCATTTCTAGATGGAGGATGTTTTCAAGTGAATTGGGAATCTTATTGGCACCTACCTCACTTTCGGTGACTCCATTCAGATTATAGGCGTATGGCCTTTGATAGGATTCTGGTCAACCTAGATCTCACAGATGGCTTACTGGAACACATAAACATTCAATGGAGGAATGCATCAAGGCGGAAGATTGGACTATGAGGCAGTCTCATCTAGATGCAGGAGATGTCACAAGGTGGGGCATCTTTTTAAAGATTTCCCCCTTAATGGAGGGGCATACAAAAAGAACCCGAGTCAAGAGCCATCGGCACAGGAGACTTCATTGCAGGAGGAACAACCTCAGAATACAAAATCTCCAGTAGGGAAGGCAGATTCATAGAAGGGCTCAGAGGCTATGGCAACGACTTCTACTCAGGCAGCCTAGAAGAAGCGTGGTAGGACACCCCACAGACCTCCTCCCCCACCACTTGAGAAAACCCTGGCGGCCTTTAGAGACTCCAATACTTCAGGTAGGAGTATTCCTTCCACTACTTCCTCTCTTTGCAGCACATATTTACATGATATATTATCATCTGGTCATTTTATGGGTATGGGTTTAGCTACTTTCATTGCTACCTCCACACAGGTTAACTACAATTTTTCTTCCTCACATCCTGTCATCACTCCCACACCTCCCTCCCTGTCGTTTTCACCTCCACCTCCATCTACATCCTCCATTCTAGCCCCTCCTGCATCTGGGTATCTGATCGGCTCAAAAACCAAGAGATAGGCGATTGACCATGTCGGCCTCGACATCATTCCCACCCCCCTCTACATAAAATCCAAAGAGGTCGACCCTCCTCCCTCACTATTGCTCAATGCTGGCGGGTGATGAAATAGCTTTGAGTAAGCAGTCCACTATTCCTGGGGTACTTAGAGCAAGAGAAACACCCTCTGAACCCCCACCATGAAGATTATCTCCTACATTTGTTGAGGGCTTGCTATGCTTGACAAAAAACTAGCACTTCGTCGGTTAGTTACAACCAACTTGCTTGACTTAATATTTTTATAGGAGACACTTGGCCATACTGCTGAAATTACCCTTTCCCTTGAGCATATGTTTCCTGGGTGGAAGTTTACTAGTTTGGATGCACATGGAATATCTGGGGGTATTTCTCTGGGATACAACTCCCGTTCTATCAAATTACTCAATTTTTGGGGAGGGGATTGACATATTGGAGCTGACATTCATTCAACGGACCTGGGTTTGGATTTTAGAATTTTCAACATTTATGGGTCATATTAGAACAGATTCGATTTTTGCGATAAACGCATGGGTTCAGATTTATTTTCTGTTGATCATTTGATACTTGGAGGGGACCTAAATTTCTCCATCGGTCACTCTAAGTCTTGGGGACATCGAGAAAAGAGATATTCTCTCTCAGATTATTTCTCATTCATCCTGGATTCTCATCAACTGATAGACATCCCTTCAGCCAAGGTACAAGCAACCTAGAGAAATAATTGGACCGGGAAGAATGGCCTAGTACACACACTCGATTGTTTCTTAGTAAAAGAGAATGTACTTCATTTGGGGCTCTACATCAGACAATGGGTTGGATCGGGGGGGGATATATCTATTCACCTCCCTATTTATATGGAATTTAATTAAAGGAGGTAGAGCAAAGCCTAAAGGACCTTATAAATTCTGCTCTGGCTGGCTTAGGGAGTCCTCATACGTCAACATGGTAACTGATTTTTGGAAAGAAAACCCCCCTGGGGCAGGAGGAAATATCACAAATGGTTTTATTCACAATGTTACAGGGCTGAAGAAAATGTCCAAGTAATTCTCGTACATCAAAAGGACTCAGGATGAACTCTCTCTGAGATAGATAGAGTCTGAACTATTTGTCTTTGAAAATGAACAGGGAGGATTATACCGTACAATAGAACATAAGGAGAGGATTACATCCCTATACGCCGCTAGAGGGAAAATCCTTAAATACTATGAAGAAATCTAGAGATTGAGAAGTAGGGCAATTTGGATGTAGGACGGGGATGCAAATATTGAATTCTAGCATAAGTTCACGAATGGCAGGAAGGAAATAAATACTATTTGGTAGCTACAGAATGAACAGCAACAAGCTGCAAACACTTTTCCACAATTAGCTTCACTGGCAACCTCTCATTTCAAAAGAGCATACAATGCCCCTCGGGAAGTAAATCTAGCAGACATCATTAGAGTTGCACAACATTTTACACGGTTTGTGGAGCAAGAGGAGGGAAGTGATCTAGTCAAAGAGGTTACTTTGGAAGAGCTATAGGCCACTTTAAATTGGTTTAATAACGACAAAATCCTGGACCTAACGGATGGTCTATTGAGTTCTGCCTAGCTTTTTTTGACACTATAGGTCTAGATTTGTTGCAAGTTATTGAGGACTCCAAAATCAGTGGAAATATAGCGGCATCCATCACCTCTACCTTCATCGCGCTTATCCCTAAATCTGATAACCCGACCTCCTATGATGAATATCACCCTATCTCTCTTTGCAATTGCATTTAAAAGATAATAGCAAAGATCATTGCCAATCAGATGTGGCCTATTCTTTCCAATCACATCTCTCCGGAATGATTTGCCTTCCTCCAAGATCAATAGCTTCATGAGGCTGTGGGCACTACTTAGGAAGTTTTGCACACCCTATATACCAAGAAATGCAAAGGTATGATCCTAAAAGTTGATTTGTCTAAGGCTTTTGACTGAGTAAATTGGTTATACATTAGAATGCTATTAACCCATTTGGGCTTTCCCTTCATTCCTTAATGGATTTAATTTTGCTAGGGTCTACCTTAACACCTTCATGACATATAATATGATCCAAATATTCCAACTCTTGTACTCCAAAGAAACATTGGGAAGATTTTACATATAGTTGTTTCTCCTCCAATATTTTGAGCACTTTGTCAACATGTTGAACGTGTGATCCAAACTTAAACAGGAATGCAAAAAAATACCGAGATAACCATATACACAAAGATGTAGTGGAAATAATACTTCATTTCATTAATGGAAAATACTGAAATATGCTTACAACCAGAAATGGAAATAAACCAACTAGGGCGACGGTAGCTTATCTCTGAGAAGAGATGTGGTCACTACATGCCTCTGAACTATTCTGAACTGTGTTACAATGAGGCTCGAGGGCCTATTTATTATTGAGAAACAATGGAAAACCCTTCATATCCAAAAACCTAACCCTAGAAAATGAAACGCCAAATTGTGGGCCCCATTTTGGGGTGCGTTGGACAACCAACTTCCTCGGGTCGCGAATTGGTCATATTATCTCCGTTTGACGTGCATGATAGCCAGTTGGAAAGATCTCTCCGAGTAATACGATGGAAAAGAAGATTTTATAACAAAAAAGTAACTAGTGGTAGATTTCCCAAAAAATGTTTTCCAGGGCCTCAAAACAGCTCCGGAAGTTTAGGACCCGAAAAACTGTTAAAAATAGTAAACTGTGCTATATTTAAGGAAACTGAAAAACTGAAAGAAACAGTTGTGGGGGTCCAAATGGGATAGGTGGGTGGCCACCAACATCCACCTGGATCATTCCTCCCCCCTTAGAAAGTAATGGTCCCCATTGCGTTGAGTTCCTCCCTAGGATGAGGAAGCTTCTGCTGAGCTGGGTCTCTAGTGAGTTGTTCGGCAATCTATGATGTCTCCAGAAATGGTGGGAAGCATGGTCGACGATGGTCCACATTGAACACTCAGTGCAAGTGAAGGAATGGAGGAATTTTGTGGTTCCTATTGCGTTGTGTTATATTCTTTCCACGACTAACCTACGTAGTGAAGCGGGGGGTTAGGGGG
>APFE030518670.1:0-21536 GCA_000404065.3 Pinus taeda
ATTGTAGCAATAATGCTACAACTTCTGAGGCTTCCTGTCTCTCATTTTATCAACCCGGTTGTTCGTACAAACTTGGAAACGACGGTGCTATATGCACAAGTACTAGCTCTTGTCGCAGCTGTCACTTGGTCAGCTGGCACAAGTCCGCTAGGGCTCAAGCCAACTTCTATAGGCTCACAAAAGAAGCTTTATCAATGATGGACGAAGGCTAGCTCAAAGAAGACTAATCTACTAGACAAAAATGAACTGAAAGCAAATCAAAGCATGTAAACCCTAGGAAACCCTAATTTGACTAGTCTAACTTCTATAATGCAAAGAATGTGAATGAAACTTCTACCAATGCTGCTTCTACCTCTAATAAGTGAAAATGCATGGATCTAAACTACTTGCATAATAAAAGACATGTTTTTTTACTTTTTCATTAAGTGGGTGGAATGCTTGTGATTTTGTGCTTATCAGGGTTTGGTTGTGCAGATGGGATGGAGAAGGAAGGAAAACGTGGGATAGGTTGGGGAGGCTAGGAGAGGTCCCTAGGGATCCTTAGCATCCATCCATAGAGGTTCCTCACATTCAGAAGCTCAGCAACCGAGTGAGTGGCCTCCTACAGGATGTTTGCAGGGGATCCTACAGGATACTCAGAGGTTTCTACAGGATAGTCCTGTAAGTCTTCTACAGGATGTTCTGTGCAATTCTACAGGATGATTGGCCGTGGAGGTTTTGGGAGTGATGGAATGGTAGGAAGAGATATGTGAGGTAGGGATAAGGCTGGTGATGGCTCAGAAGTGGAGGAATGAGATGGGAAATGGGTGTAGGGAGTATGTTGAAGGTAAGGGGTTATGTCAATGAAAGGTTAAGAAATGAAGTTATGTGAGGAGTGGAAGACTTTGGGAGAGGACAGAACGAAGTGAAGGTCGAGGAGATATGTTTGCATGCGTGATCAAGATGGAGGAGATGGTAATGGAACGAGAAAAAGGAGTGTAAATGAAACAAATGATTATGACTGTCACCAAACCGAAAATGCATCAACCTAAATTACTTATGCCATGAATTCAATGAACAGCAATGGAAAACAAGAAATGAAACCTATGTGAAACAATTATGAACTAAGTATTTATAAATCCAAACATGCATCCAAACTGATATCAAGTTCTGCAAATGAGATTCAAACACTAATGATTGCATGGTGAAGCAAAGAAAGATTTTATTATGAAAATGCAGCAAAGACACATAAATATAAACAAGGGAGGTACTGGGCGCTTGAGATGGGCCCAACCCCAAGAACTACAGCCTCCCAAGAGAGATTTAGAGCTGGTGCAAAGCTGGATCCATCTTTATTAACCAAGAATGAAAAGCTACATCAAAACTGTCCAGAAGGAGAGCTTGAGAAAGAGCTGAAAGAAAAACTAATCCATGGCCTACAAATCGAATTACAAACTAGCTAACTAATAGCTAAAACAAAATGACTAACTAGCTAACCAAAATGACTAACTACTAGCTATAAAATGGCTATCAAATGGATGCCTACTAGCTATCTACTGGCTAACTCGCTAGCTAACCAAAATGAGGCCCCAAGCCTTCTTATTTATACAATTTGTGGACCCAACAGTCCTCCTAAAAGTTAGGGACTCGGTTGCCCAAGACTTGTAGTTAATAGCAGTCCAACTTGACTTGCTTGGCTGCCCTTGACTTGTAGTTAACAGCAGTCCAACTTGACTTGCTTGGTTGCCCTTGACTTGTAGTTAACAGCAGTCCAACTTGACTTGCTTGGCTGCCCTTGTGCTCATTGATTTGGTGGCCTTTGAACTCCGAGCTGATGATGGATAATTCGAGGTAAAGACCCATAAATGAGGGGGACAACTTCCTACAAATCCTCTAGCTTGTTCTCCCACGAATTTGGCTGCCAAGCGCTCATTAAGACCTTCAAATTTGTCTCCAAGTTGACCAACAAGGCTACACAAAGCACCCATTAGACTTGTTGGCATAATGACTAACCAAATTCACTCTATTAACATAAAAATAATCAAAAACATGCAATAAACAAATGAGAATGGTGGACTAAGCCAAATTAGGAAGTTGAATGAGCCCAAATAATTGTACATTTTTGGGGCTCATCAACTCTATAGTTACTCTCACAGGTATTTAGTTATTAACTGTTTCGATTATCATAAATGGTTTCAATTTGTCTAATTTCCAGATGTCTCATATATCAATTTCATACCCACCTGTTATTGTTATCTGGTGTTCATTATCTGACCTGTGTAGTTTGAATTTTTGCAGAGGAAGAAAATGATTCCAAAAGAATCCCTACAAAATGAAACATCCAGAGGTGGATGAGTTGGCTGGTGAAGGATTGTCAACCTGGGGATTCTCTGGTGTTTCATTATTCTGGGCATGGCTCTTAGCAAAAAGATTACACTGGCCACGAAGTTGATGGCTACGACGAAATACTATTGCCTCTTGACGCTGGTAAAACCCCTTCCTCCCAGAGCTCGACTGCATGCAATCATCGATGCTTGCCATAGTGGCACTGTTCTAGATTTACCCTACGTCTGCGTCTTCAACCCCAGGTCACTACTTCTAAGATTCAATCCATGTCTGTTTCTCAACTTTTCTTTAGCAGTATATCCATCTGTTTTCTAAAATTAATTGTTATAATTTTATTATGCTGACAAATTTAGCGGAGGAAAATGTGCGTGGGAGGACCATACACCTCAAAATGGTATGCGCAAAGGAACAATGGGAGGTGAAGCGATATCTTTTAGTGGATGTGATGATGACCAGACCTCTGCAGATACTAAGGTAAGATTATCTTTAAGAGGTTAGAATATTTTGGATAATGAAATATTTTGGAAATATGGAAGATAGGAATAAAATTAATCATGGGTATACTGGGAGAAAAGTGAGAGTGAGTGATGAAGCTTTCGTCGCTAACACATATACGTTTAAAAAATGAATTATTATTATTATATACTTATATAAAATATTTATATATAAAATCGGTGTGATTCTTTATAATTATTGATGGCCAGTAAAACAAAAACTTTAAGATTACGCAGTCAATACGTTTAAAAAATGAATTATTATTATTATATACTTATATAAAATATTTATATATAAAATCGGTGTGATTCTTTATAATTATTGATGGCCAGTAAAACAAAAACTTTAAGATTACGCAGTCAATTTTCTAATAGAATTGTTGTGAACAGGCGCTTTCAAAGATTACATCAACAGGAGCCATGACTTACAGTTTTATAAAGGCAATTGAGAAAGGAGAAGGGAACACTTATGGGAGTTTGTTAAGTTCTATGAGTGTTACTGTTCGTGAAGCACGCCAAAAGCAAGCAAAAGCTAAAGATAAGGTTATCGAAGGAGCGGGCTATAAACAAGGCAAAGTTCAGGCCAGACAACCTGCTGATCTTACAAATATGCTTGTCCAAGGTGGCAGCTACAAACCAGGAAAATTCCAGGTATTACAATGAGAAAGGAGTGCTTTCAAATACTTTATTTACCTCTATTTTGTTTTATAAAATAGACTTCAAAAATTAATAAGTTAAAATATATTTTATATTGTTTTAATCATTTTCAAAATTAAATTTATTACTATTTTTACGCCGTAAGGCGTTTCCCTTTGAAATCAACTCCCCTCTCTTCCTACTTGTCATCTTGTAAGCCACACTTAGACGATTGCAACAATTTCAGCCTTTGATTCAAAGGGGTTGCCCAAACGGTTTGGGCGTTTCATTTGGCACCAGGTCGAATAGTTTCATCCATGCACTATGTGTTAAAGGTTATTCTTCAAAACCTTATGGGATGAGAATGTATCAGGTTTACGGCGGCGACGACAGCATCCCCCTTCTAGAGGACAGCGGGAATGACCTACGTTGCTTATGTCAACGTATGCGCTTCCATGCTCAGAGGTTGCCTGAAGGAGCCCTACAAATCTGATGCCATCTTGCGTGAGAAGGTTCATTATACTGTTACGAAGTGGGTCGAGGGAAAACCAGAAAAACCAAGTACCCACCATTTCTTTCGACGTACTTTGGCTTGAACTATTTTCATCAAAGCCCCATTTGATTATATAGATCAGATGCAGTCCCCTTTCTTTTTAAACAGACCCCCATTTGGATGCCATTCTTTCAAATCATCAGCAGGACTTGAACAAGATTACAGTAGGTTTCAATGTATATTGTAACTAGCTTCAGGATTTAGGTTAGTTGACCTAGAATTATTATTTTTGATACAATGATTTCGATTATCAACGTGCAATAAATATGCCCTCCCCATTTCTGGAATGTAGCTAGCTTACAGGCTACAGCACTCTCAAAAGAGCCCTTTAGCTGATAAATCGCAGGTGGGATATGTATTTTGGCAAATTTGCCCAGGATTTGAACTTGACCCCTGACCGCTTGCACAAGCGAAACTGCCCACAAGGACAAAACTTGTCTATAAGGAATTTGAACCTTGGTGGGGTATAAATTATCCCAAAATCTCCCAAGGGTGTCATTGTCAGGGGTAATCAATGGTCCTCCCATATTAAGTCTGTAAATTGTTTCAAAAGCATGCTCAGATAGACCACTGGAAGTATTAGGCAGGGGCACAGCTTGAGCTGTGTCTGAAACAAGAGTGTTTGGCACAGAAACAACTTCAATGGCATTGACAAACGCAAAGGAATTATTGGAGGGAATAAATGTCAGGACCAATGTTTGTTCATTTACATTGATTGTTAAAGGTTATTCTTCAAAAGCTTATGGGATGAGAATGTATCAAGTTTTCTAGGCATATAGATTATTGACATAGATTGTCGTGTCCTTTATTTCTTCCAAGTTCTGGGCTTGGACATTTGTGCAGGCACAATGGTTGGAAATCAGGAATCTCTGGAGGCCAGAAGAGAAGAGTTACCACTGGTGGGCTAAGCAAGAATAGTTCCTTGGCACCACTGAAAATTTGCATTTGCATAATATAGTAGTGCCAAAGCAATTTGTTACACAATTTGTTCAAAAAACTGAAGGTGGATGGAAGAGGACCTGTGAAATGATTGTTTCTACCATAAATTACATAAATATTAGCCGCTAGTTCTATCTCAGAAAAAAAATAGCCACCAGCCCTATATCAGAAGGAAAGCTGTCAGAAAAAAGGTTACTGGATATCAAGAGCGCTGACATATTTTCACATTCATAATTTCAAAAGAGATTAAGCCTTCGTTGCAGAGTTGTATTTGTTGACAACCAGACTTTCCATCATATGTACTGGGCGGTGGCCATCCTTACTGTTCTAAGGACTGATTTATTCACAAATGTCTCGGGTAGTATTTGAAATATTTGGGTCTGTAAGCTCATTCCATGATAGTATGTCAATAGGAAGGATATTAGAGAACTTATTTTGGAAAAGATACAACTTACACAATTTTTTCAGTGAACTGAAAGTGGTCGGAAGAGGAATTATGAAATGATTGTTGCTACCATCAATTATAAAAAGATTAGCCACCAGACCTATATTAGAAAAAAATATTAGCCACCAACCCTATATCATAAGGCAAGGTGATGGAAAAACGGCTACCGGATATCAAGTCTTTCCATATCCCTGAAGTTTGGCTCGTAAGTACAGGGACAGGGACTTCAAATGAAAGGTCGAATCGCTGTGATTAAGAATAATTACGATTATGGTTAATGAGGCATAAAAACACATTCTAAATGGTAGTTTAGAAATGCCACATGATTCATGAAAAGGCACCACAATATTTACAGGTTTAATGGGTACCATTGGCCGAGCTACCCAAGATAGCTCCAAATCAACAAGGCATGGCTGTTTTTCATGGAATAAACAAGGTAATAATTCATCCAGAGCCTTAATGCAATTATAAGCTGTTGGGTTTTCCCATTATGAAACCACAAAGATTGGCCATCCTACACCAAAAGGAACTCATTTCAACTTTACCCAGACTGATGACCCAACAAATATCGATGAGAATCACCAACCAAAAAAAAAAAAATCAAAAGAGTTACATCGTACCATCCAACTTAGCGAACCAAAGTCTAGAATTCAAGGCTCAGGCTACGCCTTCTTACATGAGCAGAGAAAGGTTTTGCCAATTCAAATGAGTTATATCTTTCCTGAAAATTCCCTATTCTAGCAGAAACTTGAAATGCTAGGCCTAACTTGAAATCGAATATATTTTTCACAGATGAAGCAAAGACATGAGATAAAAGTCCATAATGTCATTACAAATCAAACTTGAATGTTCTGTTTGGACATTATGAAACCAGAGACACTCCTCATCCTACGCTAAATGAGAACTCGTATCATTTTATCAAGACAGATGACAAAAGACTCATATTCAATGAGAACCCTAACAAACAAAGAGCATCAATCCTTTTGAGTTTATTACCAGAAGAGAAAGAATACCAGAATGCAACAGAGAGATGTACAACTACAGGCCTAAGCTTTGAACGTCACCTACTTATACTGCCCAAACAACATATCCATGACTCCCCTGTTGAACCGACCCATGCTCTTCATGTGCTGTCGAGCTGCTTTGTCGTCGACGACGAACCCCTTCTCCTTCAGCTTTACCAAGAGGTGCCGCATCTCATCAGCCTTCTGTGCCTTCAAGTAGGGATCAACCAAAGCGACATAAGTGGCAGCATTGGGCTTCCACCCATAGCCCAACATCTCAAGCGTATATTTTCCTGCCTCCTGAGGCATTCCACCCTGGCACAGCCCCTGAATGAGAACAGAGTAGCTATACGAATTGAGCAAGATCGTTTGATCGTTTGATAAGATCTGTGCAGGAGAAATGTTGGTCAGTCGTGCAAGAGCTCTATTTATGGATGAAATTTCAACCGGATTGGACAGTGCTACGACTTTCTAGATCATCAAGTGTTTTCGCCAAATTATCCATCTCTTGGATGCGACAATGGTGATCTCTCTTCTGCAGCCTGCCCTTGAAACATATGAATTATTTGATGACATCATCTTAATTTCTGAAGGAGAGGTGGTTTATCAAGGACCTCGAGAATTTGTGCTTGATTTCTTCGAGTCCATGGCCTTCAAGTGCCCAGAAAGAAAAGGGGTTGCTGATTCTTACAGGAAGTAAGTATACTTTCTGATACAGTTATGTTTTGTCCTGTGGATTGAGAGTGGTAGTTACAAACTAACATCTATATCTCAAAACAGAAAGATTTACAGCATTTTCACGGATATGATTGTTGTGGAGCTTGATAACTTTGTGAGCTACGATTTATCAGGGTTCCTTTCTATCTATTTACAACATTAGTTATTAAATGGATTGATTAAATTTGTGTTGCAAATACCCCTCGTTAGATTTCACTTCTTAATTGAGTTTGCGCTGGAGCTACAAGTTCTGAGTAAATACTCTAGCTGTCAAATAGATACCAGAAGTAACCTGTAGATTGGAATTTGTAGTGTTAGCAAAGATGCCTTCATTGGTGGCAATTGACATATATGAGGAGGGGGTATCTGCAGTGAAGATCCGTCCACCCACTGTTGTGTTACTCTTTGATCCACAGTCTATAAGGTAGTTATCCTGTGAAGTTGAAACCCCATTCTGATAAAATGACAATAAAAACAACACACAAATTCACACAATGACTGCCATTTCCTTCCACTTCTTTCTCTGGCAGCGCAATTGTGTGGTTCTCCCTCTTTCTTTTGCAACCTAAATTATAGGATTCTCTTTGTGTCTCTTTCTTCCTCTGCACCTCCAGGCAATTCCAAGAGCCTATAACTCTGCCCTGATTTCCACCCTGACCACTGAACTGATGCCGTCACCCCCTGACCGAGCTGGGATAGGACCTCCTTCTTTAGAATATAGAAAGATGGACTTCAGTTCACCTCTATTCTAGAGAATAATTTGGAGATTGCCATGAAACTGTAGGTTCCTAAATATGTCAAGAACAGAGTTATAGAAATACTAATTGGCTCTCTTATGCACCAATGTTCTTTTCTTGGATCATATGCCCATTTTGTATGGAATGTCTACTAAGTGGTTCCAGTTAATGGGGCATTGATTTGAGTGTTCAATATATTCTTATTCTTTATCAAAATATTTTTTTGCTTTATTTGCTTTCTTCAATTTATGCCTTATAGCGTTTCCTTTGCAACATATGGTGCAAATGCTAGTATATAATAAATTGTTTTTATTGATCAACTCAATAATATTAACTATATTTGAAAAGATTGCCGTTTTCCACCTTTCCGGAAGTTGTCCTCTGTATTCGATTATGTGAATTTCAATCTTTAGAAAATAATGATTTGAATAATATATAATCACGTGTATATGAAAATTACATTCATTGACCACCTCCTATAAATATATTTGAGGAATGTCGTTTTCCAACTTTTCTGGAATTGTCCTCTAACGTTCCTACTACTTCCTGCGAATTTCACATGCTAGAACTCTTTGAATTTACCGTCCATATAACGTAACGTCTTATGGAGAATATACTAACTCTCGAATATAATAATAATAATTTAAATTTTAAGGTTACAGTTAAATTAGAAACTAAATTAATGTATAAAATTTTTATTTAGCAATTAAATATTATAAATTTTTTATATAATGATTTGGATACTAAATTTACAAAAACAACGAATTTACTTAATTTTAATATAAATTTTTTAGAAAAACACATCTTCTTAATCATAAACTCCACTCAAACTATATTTACAAATCTACTTACAAAATAAAATAACTTATAATACATTATATAATACACTGATACCTATCCACATAATACAATAATACCCACGGCATTATTGATTCATATAATACTCTAATGCCCAGCCTTGCTGATATGGGAATGCACTAAATATTGTTTTAAATAATACCTGCGGCATTATTGATTCATATAATACACTAATGCCCAGCCTTGCTGATATGGGAATGCACTAAATATTGTTTTAAATTATTTTTAAAACACCATTTGTTATTATTATAATATAACTCTGAAAAGTCCAGAAAGCGCTAGAAAATTAGGAATAGAAGTGGTTAGGACAACTGTTAGGTTTCGTGCAAGAGGCGCATGCTTGGAGATAACGATGGCATTAACTTGCGGAGCAAGAAAGCAATTCCTGCGTGGAGATAACGATGCCATTAACTTGGGGAGCAAGAAAGCAAATTCCTGGTCAACCGTTACACATTTAGCATGCCAAAGGCCTGACCCAGCCTCTGACCCAATGCATTCATCTCCGGCGCTTACTATTCCACGTGTTGCGGTTCCGAAATTCAATCCTGGCCATTACTTAAGTCGGCAACTGCTAAGAAGTTCCTCGCAGGTCTCCATTTGGACAATATATATAGCCACAGCAATCGGGTGCTTGTCCAAGCTTTCAGTGTGTGTTTTCTTTTGGTTATTTATTGCTGTATCTGCATTTCTTCAAAAGTACAGAGGTGTCTTCAAATATTGTCTCTAAGTTCATTCAAGCGAGAGAACAGTGGAAAAAGAATTCGCTGCTGCCAGCGATGGCTTCTTCAAGGATTTCGTCCATGGTGGTAAGAAATCTGATTGCAAGCCCCCAAGGCCTTGTTCCTAACGAGGCGCAGAGTGTATTTATCTTGGGCAGGATCCTCTTCAGCGGCCATGGAACTGGTACTGCGAGGTCTTATGGCAGCGCGTCTCTGGGAACCAGTGGGGATGCTGATTATTATCTTTCTTCCCAGGGACGAGATGTTTTTACCGGAGTCTTGAAGAGGGCAGAATTGAATTCAGGATCGTATTGGAATTTGTCACCCTTTGTGTCGACGAGATCGGCAAGTACTGTTGCTGGGAAGCTTGGCGTCGATGATCAAATTGAGACTGCTGGTGGTGCTGTTAAGGTCATGGAGGCCGAGAAAATTACTGGAAAAGAAGACGAGGTTGCGATCGACAACCCCCCTGAGCATGAGATGGAGAAATTGAAGGAGAAGGGATTGTCCTATTCTAGATACTGGGGGGTTTCTCCTTCCAAGGTCTTTCGGAAAGATGGATCGTCGTGGCCATGGAATTCATTCAGAGTGAGTCATTTCTCTTCATTTTGTAGGATAGAACGTAATATTGTTTATTACATCCCCTGTTCCTTCTGTACACCAGCTTTTGGAGTTCCGATATTTGAAACATAGAGAGGTACCTCCCCCTTTTGTGTGAATATATATATATATATATATATATATATATATATATAAAAGATTGCACCCAGCTGAGCCTGGATATAATATGCACATCAGAGATTGAGCATATTAAATACAGCTTCAGATGGGTGCAACTTTATATATATGAGGTGCATATTAGATCCAGGTTCAGATGGGTGCATCTTCTTAGTAAATATCAAATCCAGATTTAAGTTTAGGTAGTTGTGGGTGATATATAGATTCAATACAACCAGCTAGGGTCATTGTACAAACATCCCAACTGGGGTGGTAGAATGATCCTAGTTTTTTCATTTAGTGTAATCATAACATTTGTTGGTATTTTTTTGCTGTTACAGGCAGGGGTGGGGTGGTTTTGGTAGGTTTTAGTCATGTCTATAACACCGGTAAAATAAAATGAATTGATAACAGAGACCATTTTTCTGACTATTATTGATCATACCATTTTTTAATAACTACCTCCTTAAACTAGCATAGAACTGTTCTCCTTAGAATGCAGCTGGGATCTCTCATTTCGGGCAATTATATAATTGTTAGTATTTTTTGCAGTTTCTGCCCAGGGTGGGGTGATCTTGGTATGTGTTAGTCATGTCTAGAATAGTGCTAAAATGACATGAAAACAGAAGAGAGGTCAATTTCCTCACTGATACTGAACTTAGTTATCAATTTTTAAAATACACCTCCTTGAACTAGCATAATTCCCTATAAATCTTAGGATGCACATAGTATTTTCATTTGGTGCAATTATAGAATTGTCGGTAATTTTTGCAGTTACAGCCTGGGGTGGGATGAGAGTGGTATGTGTTTATTTAGTCATGTCTATAACACTAAAATAAAATGAGAAAAAACTTGAGAGATCATGTTTTCCACGACTGTAATAGATCTAACTTCTCATATGTAACAATCACCTCTATGGATCTGGGGTTAGTAAATCTGGGAATTCTGGGGTTAACATTGCTCTGTGAAGATAATTACATGGATCTATGATGATAATTAGTTTATTTTGGTTTTGAGATCTATGATGATTGTTATTTTATTTTGGTTTTGGTTAATGTTGCTTCTGTTTCTCTACGCTTATTTAAAGTCATCTGAATTTGTGATGGGGGGTGATTTGCAGCCCTGGGAAACATACACTCCAGACTTGAGCATTGACTTGAAGAAGCATCACGTTCCAACGACATTTCTTGACAAGTTTGCTTTCTGGACTGTAAAGTCACTTAGATTTCCAACGGATTTGTTCTTTCAGGTGAGAATCTAAATTTATTTGATTCCCTAGTTAAATATTTTCCTTTAATTACAACTCACTGCACATTGAGTGACTTCCTGGAGGTTGAACAAAGTTTGTAAAGCATCAGTGTAAGCAAGGTTTAGGTGTCTCTCTCTGAAACGCTTTTATATTAGTGTTTGTTTGTGGTTGCCAATTTGGCTGGCAATAGGTTTCGAAAAGTTGAGGAAGCGTTTATCAAGCAATAAAATATTGCTGGATTTGTTTTGCTATCATTAATTAGGCTGAACTTTATCTGGTGATACATTTTTGGAGATTGCTGTGCTCTACAGCATCTTCCCACGCCAGGAGCGGTGCTCGGCAACAAGTTAATGAAATGGAGCACCATCCTGGTGTGATGCGGTGAGAGTATGTAAGTATTACTGCTCATGCTGTTTTTATAAATTTTATATTCCCTTGATTGAAGACAGAGGGAAGTCTTGACAAAAATTACAGGATTATGTTTTTTTTTTGTCATTTTATGGTTGATGTTTAATTTAACATTCATGATTGTGCATGTGTTTTTCTTTACTATTTTCATCTGGGCCTCAATTTGAAAAGGATTTCCAATAACACTCCATGTCCTGTGCAGCGGCGGTATGGTTGCCGAGCCATGATGCTGGAAACAGTCGCTGCTGTCCCAGGGATGGTTGCAGGAATGCTCCTCCACTGCAAGTCCCTCAGAAAATTTCAACACAGTGGTGGATGGATAAAAGCTCTTTTAGAAGAAGCTGAGAATGAGAGGATGCACCTCATGACATTTATGGAGGTGGCAAAACCCAGGTGGTATGAGAGGGCCTTGGTCTTTACAGTGCAAGGAATCTTCTTCAATGCATACTTCCTCACGTACATCCTTTCCCCCAAACTTGCACACAGGATTACGGGTTATCTTGAAGAAGAAGCTATCCACTCCTACACTGAATTTCTCAAGGAGCTGGACAAAGGCAACATTCCAAACGTGCCAGCCCCTGCTATAGCTATAGATTACTGGAGGCTTCCCAAGGATTCAACTCTCAGAGATGTGGTTGTGGTAGTTAGGGCTGATGAGGCGCACCATCGCGACGTCAACCACTTTGCATCAGTAAGTAGTCTTTCCCATGATACTGTTCATATCATTTAGGGTTTAGGGGTTAGGCCTCTAGGGCTTATCCCATGATACTGTTCATATCATTTAGGGTTTAGGGGTTAGGCCTCTACGGCTTATCCCATTGTACAGTTAGTTAGTTTCATCTAGGATTTAGGGTTTAAGGGTCAGGGTTTATCAGGTTTATCACATTTTCTGTTAGTTTCATTTAAGGATTAGGGCTCAAGTTAACCCTTATCCAATCTTTCTGTTTCTTTCATGTGGGCATGTCTTGGCATTCTGATTCTGTTTCATTTAGACTCTAATTGCCTCAACAATGTAATTTCAGTGAAGCATTGTTATTTCGGTTTTTTCAGTCTTTCAGTTTAACTTCATTAACCGCATATTTTTTTGTTATTAGCTAATCATTTGCTGTGTCATGTTTATGATTTTGCAGGACATTCATTACCAAGGAAAAGAACTGAGGGAAGCTGCAGCTCCAATTGGTTACCATTAAACTCGGGGCTCTATATTTTTGCACGAAAATGGCTTTTCTGTTAAGCCGCGGTGGAACTGTTCAACCCATGTCTATATACATATGGTATTTACTATTAGCTTATGTATTAGAATTTGGTACTGTAGAATATATGGATATCATAGGACAGGTTTGAAATCGGAGGGATAATGGACCATTCTTTCCCTTATTTTTACTGTGGATTTTTTTAACTGTGAAATTTAGACCCTATCATTCCATTTCCATAAAAGTAGAAACGTCTTATACATATTTTAAAAAATGTTGTGTTGTACTGCGGTATGGTTAAATTAAAGTATATATAGATGTCTGAAGAATACAGAGCTTCGGCTTATGGCACATATTAGCAAAATTTTCAAGGTAATGTTTTTTCAAGTTAATCTTCTAGACAAGATCAACTTTCTGCCATTACAGGATTCATGTAGCCCAAATGTATAAAACAGACATTCTCAGAGTAATTTACCTGAGTGTAACTCGATTCTAGATTTTAGAATATTCCATGTAATTCAGATTTTTAGAATATTTTAGAATTTATCTGCAATACATTAGAATTTATCTGCAATACATAACTTAACGAGCCTCTGGACTCTGTATTCCATTCTATAATTTTTAGAATTTATCTGCGATACATAACTGAAGGAGCCTCCATTCTATAAGTTATCTGCAATACATAACTTAAGGAGCCGCTGGACTGTGTATATTCTAGAATTTATCTGCAATACATAACTTAAGGAGCCGCTGGACTGTGTATATTCTAGAGTTTATCTGCAATACATAACTTAACGAGCCTCTGGAGCTTCTGGACTCTTTATTCCATTCTATAATTTATCTGCAATACATAACTTAAGGAGCCTCTGGATTGTGTATATTCTAGAATTTATCTGCAATACAAAACTTAACGAACCTCTGGATTCTGTATTCCATTCTATAATTTGCAGAGTTTATCTGCAATACATAACTTAAGGAGCCTCTGGACTCTCTATTCCATTCTATTTTCTCATATTCTAGAATCTATCTTTAACTCATATTTCATATTTCTGCAATATATATATTTTCTCATATTTCCAAGAATATTCTAGAATCTATCTTTGACTCATATTTCATATTTCTGCAATACAATTAAAGTTTCTGCAATACATATATTTTCTCATATTTCCAAGAATATTCTAGAATCTATCTTTGACTCATATTTCATATTTCTGCAATACAATTAAAGAGCCTCTGGACTCTGTATTCCATTCTATAATTATTCTGTATTCCATTCTATAATTTATCTCTAATAGTTAACTTAAAGAGCCTCTGGACTCTTTATTCCATTCTATTTAACTCATCTTTTCAAGAATATTCTAGAATGTATCTTTAACTAATATTTCCAAAAATATTTTAGAATCTATCTCGAACTTAAGGGGCTTCGGCACTCTCTATTCCATTCCATGTGACTCCTCATATTTCCAGAATATTCTAGAATCTATCTCGAACTTAAGGGGCCCGGGGACTCTCTATTTCATTCCATGTGACTCCTCATATTTCTAGAATATTCTAAAATCTATGTAGAATTCTTGAAGTATTTCAGAAATATTTTAAAATCTACAAACTATTTTAAAATCTACAAGTCATATTTCCAAAATATTCTAGAATCTATCTAGAAGAATATTCTAAAATCTATCTGGAACACCTAACTTAAGGACTACAAATGTGTGTCCAATCATAGAATCTATCTAGAAGAATATTCTAAAATCTGTCTGGAACGCCTAACGTAAGGATTACAACTGTGTGTCCAATCATAATATTCAGTATTTCCAAAATATTTTAAAATCTACAAGTGATATTTCCAGAATATTCCAGAATCTATCTGTAAGGCCTTGAGTATTTCCAAAATATTTTAAAATCTACAAGTCATATTTCCAAAATATATATTTTAAAATCTACCAATCATATTTCCAGAATATTCTAGAATTTATCTGGAAAGCTTTGAGTATTTCCAAAATATTCCAAAATATATATATCACACTCAAGTATTTCCAAAATATTTTAAAATCTACAAGTCATATTTCCAAAATATATATTTTAAAATCTACCAGTCATATTTCCAGAATATTCTAGAATTTATCTGGAAAGCTTTGAGTATTTCCAAAATATTCTAAAATATATATATCACACTCAAGTATTTCCAAGAATCCAAGAATATTCTACGAGTCATATTTCCAAAATATTCTAGAATCTATCTGGAAGGCCTTCAGTATTTCCAAAATATTCTAAAATCCCAGAGTATTTCCAAAATATTCTAAAATCTATATAGAACGCTTAAGTATTTCTAAAAATATTCTATTCTAAAATCTATCTGGAACGCCTAACTTAAGGATTACAACTGTGTGTCCAATCATAATATTCTGTAACTGTGTGTCGAATCATGATGTTCTTTTTCCTTTGATGAGGAAGTAAGAGAGTAAAAAAATTGAATCGAATGGCTTTGTAGGATTGCTACTCTCTCCTTGATAATTGTATGTAAAATGAAGGTTTCTCTCCTTGACATTTTGCCATTGAAAAAATCAATGGAGGCAATTTTTCAATCTGTGGCGGCAATGAATTTTTCAATCTGTGACGGCAATGGAGGATGATCAAAATGGCTGATTCTTCATGAATTCATTCCCGAGTGTATTTAGGTAAATTCAATCCTTTACATAAAGCAAAATCTGTAAGAACTCATGCTTTCAATAAGTTATTTTAATATTTTTAATTATTATATTATTTTATAAAAAAAATTTTAAGATTACGGAAACACCGACCTTCAGATTAAGCAAAATCAGTAAGACTTTCATCCCTTCACCTCTTTCAATATGTTGTATTTGTTGTAATATAACCACTCCATATATATATGTGGGGAAAACAACATTTTAAAATATTTAATATATATGTTTTTATTTTTTGTATTTTTAAAATTGGTAATTAATTTTAATGATGTAATAAGGGGATAATTAATAGGAGTAAAAATAATTTATATTTTTAATGAACCAATTAAATCTATAATTTTTCTTTTTCAGAAAAATATATAAATAATTTTTTTTCTCGGAAAGAGGAAAAAAAACAAAACAAAAACAGTAAAAAAAATAAGACAAAACAGTATTCTTAAAACAATATCTTAAATTTAAGGTGGTATATTTTTCTTAAGTTTAAGAGACATCTGATTATATAATTGGAATTTAATATATATGTGTATTAACTAGACCTATTAATGTTCTTTAAGGTGTATTCCATTCTATATAAACTGGAATTTAATATTCTTTTTAAAAAAAAATATAAATAATTTTTTTTTTAAGAAAAAATATATAGTAATTCTTCTTTTTCTCGGAAAGAGGGAAAAACAAAACAAAACAGTATAAAAAAATAAAACAAAACAATGTTTTTAAAACAATATTCTTAAATTGAAGGTGGTTATATTTTTTTTTAAGTTTAAGAGACATCTGATTATATAATTGGAATTTAATATATATGTGTATTAACTAGACATATTTAATGTTTTTTATTTTATTTTAAAAGTGTTTAATTTTTTTTAACAATTTTAACTATTTATTTCAAATTATATAGCTCATAATTTATATGAGAATTTATTATTATTTTCCTTGATAGTATTATAATTTATTTGGAATCATATTATTTTTTATTTTTTTTTAACTTATAATCCAAATCCATATTTAATTTTAAATAAATAAAAAATAAAAAATGATCAACTAGTTTTTTAAATTTGAAACGAATATTTTGAATGTGATACGATGTAACCTCTCCAACATACTATATGAATATTGCAACGGAAATTTTTATTTTGTTTTACTTAACACTATTCATGTACTCTTCGACAGAGTTGACATAGGATTGGACAACATTTATGGGATAGGTTCACCGTATCTCAATTATCTGTTTTTAATTATGGATCGGGTACCAATCCTTATTGCTAGTTTATGGTTTATATATAGGAGTTGTCTATAATGCGACTTTTTGGAGATTCCGGTGACGGAATCCGGCGGAAGAAATGAGGTTAAATCTTGATTTTTAGCAGTTAAAATGGTTTTTTAACTGCATATTTGGATTCAGCGCCCTGGAAAACCCCTGGGAGCCACTGATTGTGCAGAAACTAGCTATCAAACTTGGGATTCCAATGAATTGCTGCCGGATTTTGACCGGAAAAATCCGCCGGAAAAGCTTTCAAAAAGTCGCGTTATAAACTACTGCTTATATATATCCTGTGTTGGATTTATTTGTCTCCATGCCAAGTGGCTCACATCTGTCCCTCCACGGTATGCCCTCTTACATACAGCGCCATAGTTTTCTAGTTATTCCTTTGATTTGGCTTTTGGTTAAACTGTCGGACATTAACTCCCCTGTCCCGCCATGGTACGTGGCACAGGCAGGCCATCCTGCCGCGTCTGCTCAGCTCGAGAGTTGCGCTACATCAACAGTGTAGAGCTCGTCCCTTGATTCGACGGATGGACAACATCTGGTTTCCCACTTCTCCGACTTTTGCGAAGAGGTTGGTCTCAATCGTCTGTTTCCACTTCCAGAGACTGCTCTGGTTCACCTCTCCTTTTGCATCATTGCCGGCCTGTCGAACCAGGGTTATGTTGCTGCCAGAGAATGCAGATTCACCTCCAGACAAGTTTTCATTAGGGGGGTTCTCGTTTACTAAGTGCTTCCTCTGTTTAATTTGCTTATTTGCAGGCGATGGTTTGTTCAAATCTCTATTGCCATGTTTTAATCCGCTTGCAGTCAGTTTATATTGCATGGACCTCGTTTCTCAGCTAAGAATGGAGGGTTGCAGCTCAGGCCTTTAACACCGAAAGTCTCCAGGTAAGATTTACCTTCGGATCGACGTTTCCCTGATGGAAGAAACCATCTCTAGACTGCTTGTTTGTTGTCTCGGCTCTTAAAGTTTTTAATCTTTTCCTTCCTGATAATGTTTAAAATAGTGACTGCTTGGTCATAAGTTTTTGTCACAATATTCCTGCATGGTTATGAAATACCTGACCGTATTTTCCTCAGTAAGAATGAGGGTTTTAGATACTGCTTGTGAACCCTGCGGAAGATGGTCACAAATTACTCATTTTTAACTGTTGTGTAATATTATTGGGTCTTACATTTTTCCGGTCTCGTAATTCGCTGAGTTACTGAGTGTAAAAAGGTCTTATTGACTTCCAGGCTATCTACCCATGTCTAAGTTATCATTTTCGTTCTTTTTTTCTTCTTATGTAAAAATGTATATCGACCCCTCGGATTCTAAGCCAGGGTCTGGATTCTAAGGCAGGGTCTGGATTATCGATTTCTCATATCTTGTTGTATGTATGTTACTTATGAGGTTCATGAAGTTTAAGGAAATTTTCGAATATGTTTTATGGGTTCTGTTCGCAGTGAGGTTCTTCGAACCCTCACATCATTCCGAAATGAGGTCAAGATGCTGGTCATCTTGGTACCAGCGCTCCCCGAGATACCAGTGATTGCCCCAAGGGTTTCAGTGCTAATCTGTCTGGGCAAGCTTTTCGATGGTAATTCTACTCCGAGGTTGTTTTATGTTCATGCTGTTTGTTCCGTGTCAATTTGCTTAGTTGCTCTTTTCACACGGTTCAGTTGAGTATTTCCTTGCTAAGATTCATTGTTAATCGGGTCATATCAGAGTTTAAGGGTAAGGGTTTCCTACTAGGGTTTCAGGAAGTCCAGACGAGATTCCAGAGTGGTATAGTTTGACCATGCTTGGAAAAATCTACCCAAGAGTTTAAGAGTAAGGGTTTCCTACTAGGGTTTCAGGAAGTCCAGACGAGATTCCAGAGTGGTATAGTTTGACCATGCTTGGAAAATTCTACCCAAGACAGCATGCAGGAATCCCCTGCCAAACCCTAGCTTCGACAACCTTGTCCTTTGCTTGTATCTTAATGTCTGCTTTCTTAATTCTTCCTCTATAATGTTGAAATTTCCTACGGATTTTTAGTTCTTTTGTTTTCCCCTTTTGGTGTATATTCTCTGTGTAGGAAGACAACAACGCAGTATGCTATCATTAGTCTTCTTGTCTCTACAAAATTTGCTTAAAAGATATGTCTAAGTAGTTCATGTTTAAATGTTATTTCCACATTAGCCTTTACTTGTACTAATAAAGTTAAAGGATTATTTCTACAATTACTCTATTGTTCGATTTCTTTTGCGTTATTGAAACCGGAAAGATTATGTTTATGTAAATAAGATTTCCCCAGTTTACAGTGAAAATAGATATACCTGAAAATTGTGATTATGTGCTTATGTTTTTTCACCAACGTACAGAGAAATGAATATACTTAGACTATGTTTATGCACTTAAGATTTTTCTCTCTCAGGAAAATAAATATACTTGACTTAGACAGAAGGAGTTTACTAAATTTTCTGAAAGATATTGACTCTCTTTAGGTTTACCTGTTATCAATAAATAGAAAAATAAAGGCAACTAAGACCTGCTACTAATTTTCCACATTCACCATAGCCTCAGGTAACTTGGCTTGGTAAACCATAAAAGATTCCAAAAGGTACCTCGTACTTGAGTTTTCTTTTAAGGAATCTCCAATGGTAGAGGACACCTCTGGTTCAGTGGCTAGTCAACCTCCCGTTCGTGAGATTGTTTTTCGAGACCAAATCTCCCCCCTAACTTGTTCACAAGACCTTCAGTCTTCTATCAGTTGCTTGCGCATAGTGCTTTTGCTATCTGGTACTCACCAGACGTAGCAAGTGTTACCCCCTTCTTTCCTGCTTGTCACTACAGTGCAGTTTTTTCCTTCCCCCTGCTTCTTTTCTAAAAGCCTTGCACAGTTAGGGAAATAGTTAGGGTTTTTCAACAATTGTTTCTTTTTCTTTTAACTTCCTTCCTCTCGAAGTTACAAGATCTGCTAATCCTAAAATCATTCCACATTTTCAATAATAAAAATATTATTTAATTCAAACGGATAATACACCTAATTATTCAGTCTATTCTTACTGCTGTAAATAAAATATTTGCAGTTTTTGGGAACATTATATCTCCTCCTCCTGAAATCAAACATTGTCCCGATGTTTTCCGGCTGCAAACAATCCTGGATAAGCTTCTCTCATGAGTTGTTCATCCTCCCAGGTGGCCTCCTCCGGCCCAAAGCGCTGCCTTAGCACCTTAACCTGGGTGATGGCTCGTTTCCGCAGCGTGACTTCTCTCCGATCTAGTGTAGTCAGCGGCTCGACCAAGATTTCTCCTTCCGGCTCGACTTGAAACACACAATAATTTAAGTCAGTTTTTCCTCAATCAGCGAATCTGATTGGTTTACCCATGATACTTTCTTACCTGAATGTCTTGCCAACTAATTACATGCTTAAAGTCATAGACGTATTTTTTTAATACAGACATGTGGAAGATGTTGTGGACCCGAATATGACTTGGCAGAGCACGCTGGTATGCCATCGAACCAACTCTAGCTAAGATCTGAAAAGGTTCGCAAAACTGGGGTGCCAACGTGGTGCTTCCACTCCATTGTAGTGTGTTTTTTTAGCTCGAATTCTCACATACACATGGTCACCTACTTGGTACTCCTTAAAGCTTCTCTTTCGGTTAACGGAATTCTTTTGCCTGTCTTGGGCTGCTTTTAAATTGGATCGCACCTTCTTGACCATTTCCTCCATTTCTTTAAGTATTTCGGGGCCTAGCATCAGCTTGTCCTCTAGTTCCCCCCAGCTTGAGGGTGTGCGGCGTTTCCGTCTGTACAACACTTCAAACAGACTCATCTGCAAGGACGTATGATAACCATTGTTGTATGCGAATTCAACCAAATGCAGGTAATCTTCTCACCTAGATGGTTGTTGCATTACATACGACCTTAACATGTTTTCTACAACTTGATTCACCTGTTCTGTTTGCTCATCGGTCTGAGGATGATAGGCAGTACTGAAGTTTAATTGAGTCCCCAATTCGCAAACAAGGTTCTCCAAAAGAATGACGTAAATTTTACGTCATGGTCAGATATTATAGTCTTTGGTAACCCATGCAGCTTAAAAATATTTTGCGTAAAGATGTGAGCAATTTGCACTGCTCTGTAAGTAGATTGTACTGGTATAAAATGAGCTAATTTGCTTAACTTGTCCATCACCACCATGATGGAATCGTTGTTTCTTTTTGACTTGGGTAAACTTGTTATGAAGTCCATAGAGATGGTTGTAGGAATTTACAGGGTAAGTTCCTCAGACAGAACACCAAAAGGACACCGCTCACAAACAGATCACAGATCAATACACCAGTATTTTGACGTGGTTAAAATCCTCAGAGAGGGAAACAGTCCACGGCTTGCGCCAACGTGGCTACTACAGGCAATTTATTAATAAAAGAATGAAAATTTACATAAGCTTCTCTCATGCACGGTGAAACTACAAATGACCCTCCATGCGCTTTAAATAGAATTCATGGACCAATCGGGTGTCAAGCCACGGATCAAGTGTCGGTAATACCGAGGAGAGAATGAACCGTCGGATCACTACATATCGTGACCGTCGGATTGTAAGT
>APFE030518670.1:40477-55601 GCA_000404065.3 Pinus taeda
AATACCATGGCCCATTTGCAACTAACTGTGGTCCCGTCATTAATTGTGGGTTAACCACTTACAATTATTAATATGGGCTTTATTGACTCTTTACTATGACTCGATCCCACTACATAAATAAGGGGGTTAGGGTGGGACCCTAACATATTACCTCTCTTATCAACCCACCTCTTTCCTAGAATTTCTCCCTTCTGTTTACTTTGCTGATAACATATTCTTGCCTTTTGTATCACCTCGTTCGTCGTTTTTGGGTTGTCAAACTCAATTCTTTCCCTCATCGCCAAGGGTAAACTATTGATGAACCGCTGTACCTTAGCTTTCTCCTTTCGTATGTAGGACACATAACAGAGTAATGAGGTGAATCGAGTGATAAACTCATCCATTGTTTGTTGTCCAAGTCACAGGTCATAGAATTCCCTTGCCTTCTCATCGTAAAATCGTTCAATCAAGTATCTCTCCTTGAAATATTTTTGAAATTTTTTCCAAGTTAGAGTTTGCTCACTTACCCCTCGTACAATCGTGACCTCTTCCCACCATAGGGTGGTCTTCCCTTGCAATTAGAAAATGGCTAGCGGCGCCTTGAGGTTGTGATCATATTCGTATAATTGAAAATATTTGTTCATGTTAATCGGCCACGCCTCGGCTGCCTCCTCCAACTCTCCGTCAAAGTGTGGCGGTTTTATTTTACGAAACTCCCCTTGCAATTCAATCCGCTGCCTTTTCGATGTCTAGTGCTCAGAAACATTATCCGACTTTTCCTCTCGATACTCCTCCCTTCTTTCTGACTCCTCCTTATCTATACGGTAGCCTTGTTTCTCTTACACTTGTTGCTGCTCAGGGTTGGGGTTCCACGTCGCTGATTCTGCCTGTCAGACAGGCTTTTCATGATCTTTTCCTGCTCCATAGTTAATCTCGCGTTGTCTTCCCGCATGCAGGCCATCTCATTCTTTAATTCCTGAACTGTCTCTAATATCACAAGATTAGTATTACGAGCCTCCTCTCCTAGCTGCAGCCATATCTCATGATTAGTTTCTGGGCCTGTTGCAGGTCCCTGACCTGCCACAAGCCTGTGTGGAACACTATCTGTTCTCCTCATACTCGACTTTCGTCTGTTTCCTGAGCTTAAGAAAGGAGAGAGAAACACAAATGGTTAACACAATCACTGTTTTTGTTTAAAAAAAATAAAATAAAATAAACACATGATCTGTTGTATTCCTAGTTCACAAATTTGCTAGAGGCCACAGTTCTGTAGCTGGCTTTGATACCACTTGTAACCTCTCCAAAATACTATACGAATATTGCAACGAAATTTTTTATTTTGTTTTACTTAATAGTATTAATGTACTCCTGGATAGAGTTGACATAGGATTGTACAACATTTATGCGATAGGTTCGCCGTATCTCAATTATCTGTTTTTAATTATGGATCGGGTACCAATCTTTATTGCTGGTTTATGGTTTATATATATCGTGGGTTGGATTTATTTGTCTCCACGCCATGCGACTCACATCTGTCCCTCCACAGTACGCACTCTTATGTACAGCTCCATAGTTTTCTGGTTATTCCTTTGCTTTGGCTTTTAGTTATACTGTCGAACATTAACTCCCCTGCTTCGCCATGGTACATGGCACGGGTAGGTCGTCCTGCTACGTCTGCTTAGCTCGAGACTCCCACTGCATCAACAATATAGAGCTCGTCCCTTGATCCGACAGTTGGACAACATTTGGTTTCCCACTTCTCCAGTTTTTGCAAAGAGGTTGGTCTCATTCCTTTGTTTCCACTTCCAGAGACTACTCTGGTTCACCTCTCCTTCTGCATCATTGTCGGCCTGTCGAACCAGGGTTATGATGCTGCCAGAGAATGAAAATTCACCTCCAGACAAGTTTTCATCGGGTGGGTTCTCGTTTACTAAGCGCTTCCTCTCTTTAATTTGCTTATTTGCAGTCGATGGTTTGTTCAAATCTCTATTGCCATGTTTTAATCCGCTTGCAGTTGGTTTATATTGCAGGGACCTCGTTTCTCAGCTTAGAATGGAGGGTTGTAGCTTAGGCCTTTAACACCGAAAGTCTCCGGGTAAGATTTACCTTCGGATCAGTGTTTGCCAGATGGAAGATACCATCTCTAGGCTACTTGTTCGTTGTCTCGACTCTTAAAGTTTTTAAGCTTTTCCTTCCTGATAATGTTTAAAACAGTGACTGCTTGGTGACAGGTTTTGGTCATAAGTTTTTGTCCCAATATCCCTGCTCGGTTATGAAATACCTGAGTGTATTTTCCTCAGTAAGAATGAGGGTTTTAGATACTGCTTGTGAGCCCTACGGAAGATGGTCACAATTTACTCATTTTTAACTGTTGTGTAATATTATTGGGTCTTACATTTTTCCGGTCTCGTAAGCGGCTGAGTTATTGAGTGTAAAAGGTCTTATTAACTTCCAGGCTATCTACCCATGTCTAAGTTATCATTTTCGTTCTCTTTTTCTTCTTATATAAAAATGTATATCGACCCTTCGGATTCTAAGCCAGCGTCTGGATTATCAATTTCTCATGTCTTGTTGTATGTATGTTATTTATGAGGTTCATGAAGTTTAAGGAAATTTTCGAATATGTTTTATGGGTTCTGTTCGCGGTGAGGTTCTTTGAACCCTCACACCAATTGCCCTAAGGGTTTCAATACTAATCTGTTTGGGCAAGCTTTTCGATGGTAATTCTACTCCGAGGTTGTTTTATGTTCACGCTATTTGTTCTGTGTCAATTTGCTTGGTTGCTCTTTTCACATGGTTCAGTTGAGTATTTCCTCGCTAAGATTCATTGTTAATAGGCTCATATCATAGTTGAAGGGTAAGGGTTTCCTACTAGGGTTTCAGGAAGTCCAGGCGAGATTCTAGAGTGGTATAGTCTGACCAAGCTTGGAAAAATCTACCCAGGACAGCATGCAGGAATCCCCTGCCAAACCCTAGCTTCGACGACTCTGTCCTTTGATTGTATCTTAATGTCTACTTTCCTAATTCTTCCTTTACAATGTTGAAATTGCACACGGATTTTTAGTTCTTTTGTTTTGCTCTTTTGGTGTATATTCTGCGTGCAAGAAAGCAACAACGCAGTATGTCGTCATTAATCTTCCTGTCTCTACAAAATTTGCTTAAAGGATATGTCTAAATAGTTCATGTTTAAATGTTATTTCCACGTTAGCCTTTACTTGTACTAATAAAGTTAAAGGATTATTTCTGCAATTAGTCTATTGTTCGATTTCTTCTGCGCTATTGAAACTAGAAAGATTATGTTTATGTAAATAAGATTTTCTCCAGTTTACAGTGAAAATAGATATACCTGAAAACTGTGATTATGCGCTTATGTTTTTTCACCAGCGTACAGAGAAATGAATATACTTAAAGACTATGTTTATGCACTTAAGATTTTTATCTCTCTCTTAGGAAAATAAATATACTTGACTTAGATAGTAGCTGTTTACTAAATTTTCTGGAAGATATTCACTCTCTTTAGGTTTACCTGTTATCAATAAATAGAAAAATAAAGGCAACTAAGACCTGTGACTAATTTTCCGCATTCATCGTAGCCTCAAGAACTTGGCTTAGTAAACCATAAAATATTCCAGAAGGTACCTCATACTTGAGTTTTCTTTTAAGAAAGGAATTTCCAATGGTAGAGGACACCTCTGGTTCAGTGGCTAGTCAACCTCTCGTCCATGAGATTGTCTTTCGAGACCAAATACCCCCCCCTAGCTTGGTCATAAGACCTTCAGTCTTCTATTAGTTGCTTGCGCACAGTGCTCTTGCTATCTGGTCCTCACCAGACATAGCAAGTGTTACCCCATTCCTTCATGCCTGTCCCTACAGCGCAGTTTTTTCCTCCCCCCTGCTTCTTTTCTAGAAGCCTTGCACAGTTAGGGAAGTAGTTAGGGTTTTCCAGCCGCTGTTTCTTTTTCTTTTAACTTCCTTCCTCTCGAAGTTACCACATCTGTTGATCCTAAAATCATTCCACATTTTCAACAATAAAAATATTATTTAATTCAAACAGATAATACACCTAATTATTCAGTTTGTTCTTACTGCGGTAAATAAAATATTTACAGCTTTCTGGGGACATTACATACAAATATTTTGAATGTGATTAGTACATAAAGATGTCCCAACAATAATAATATATTTTTTAAATTTGAATTGAATGTAAACTAATAATGGTCTCTAGAATGTGTTAGTTATAATGCAAACTTTAAAAAAAAAATGATTTAATTAGGAAATGAATTTGAAGATTGAGTATAAAGATGAAATCTAAGAAAATGAGTTGGGTTTTTATTTATAGAAATTGTGTCTAAGTATGTGAATTTTGATTTTTCAACATCGGCATGTTATTTTTCATGCATATGTTTCCCTTAGTGCACTTAAGTGATGGAATCTTGTTACAAAAAATTGTAAAGTTGAGGAGGATAGATTTTTATTGTGCACAACTATTCATCTAAATTTTATATTTTTTTTATAAATTGTGAAAGTCATTGTATCCATGAATTTACAAGACCTTGTATTATTGCAACCCAAAAGGGTCTTAACATTATCAAACCATTTTTTTTTTAAATTAGTTGTAAGTCTTAATGTCCTCTTATAGTGGAAATTGACGAGGGATGTATTTTAATACTTTGATATATGTCATGAGAAAAATGTATTAAAATAGAAAACACCATCATTTTTCTTAAAAAAATGTATATTTAGAATCTACACATTCGAATTTATATTCATTTCGACTTGTATGCAGTTTCATGGACTAACGGATTTGTCTAGGTTATAGAAAAATAATGTAAAAAAATCTATGATATGTTTTCTCAAAAATTGATGTTTTCATGTATTTGCAATTCAAACCACCACATTCATGATCTTGAACATATATTTGAAGTAACCAAATCATTTTGCACATAAGATTCCTGCAAGAAAAAAATTAATACAAAAAGTATGTGCACGTTCCTAGTGCAAAAAAATGTTTTCATTCATAACGCCATAAACATGTGTGCATTCCTAATGCTGAAAATGCACACATGTTCTTGGAGCTAGTGACTTGTGGGAAATGGTTGAGGTGGGTTTAGGTAGGGTGAGGAGGGGAAGGGCAAGAGAGGGAGGGATAGAGTAGCCAAGGAGATAAATAGAGAAAGAAAGAGAGAGGGGAGGCGTGTGTTGGGAAGAATGAATTGACGAGTGATGGGAGAGAGTGAGTGAGAGTTGAAAAGTGAGAGAAAAGGAAAGAGGGTTGTTGTTGGCACAAGGAAGAAGAGAGACAAAGCTGAAGGGGGGTCATTATGGAGGGACTTAAAGAGAAGGAGAAGAGAGTGTGTGTGAGGAGTGAGAAAGGGAGGGGGGTAGAGGGAGAAGAGTGAGAAAGGGAGAGATGACATGGGGGGTGGGGTGGGTAAGAGCAAAATAAGCGGGGAGGGAAGAGAGAGATAGAGGAGGATAAAGAGAGCGAGATAACAGAGCTAGGGGGGAGAGAGAGAGTTGGAAGGGTGTGGTTGTGAAGAAGGCACTAACGGAGGAAGGGATAGAGAAACAAGGCAAGGGGGAGGAGGGAAGCGCATGAGAGGGAGAGTGAGGAAGTGAGGGAGGAGGGAGATGGAGAGAGGGAGGGAGATAAAGATAGAATTGGAGGGGAAAGATAGAGGGAGAGAGAGGGGAGAGGGAAAAGGAGAGAGAGAGGGAGTGATTGGGGGAAGATGAGAAAGAGAGAGGGAGTGAGAGAGAGAGAGAGGTGGGATATGGAGAGAAAGAGGAGAAGATAGAGACATAGGGAAAGAGGGGGGGGTAGGGGAAGAGGGAGATAGAGAGAGAGAGGGTGAAGAAGAGAGTGAGGGAGAGAAGAAGAGAGAGAGAGAGAGAGAGAGAGAGAGAGGGAGAGGAGATTGGGTGAGCAAGAGGGAGAAGCAAAGTTGAAAGGGGGTTGTTGTGAAGCAAGGAGTGAGGGAAGGATAGATAAATGGTGGAAGTGGGAGAGAGAAGTGGGTGGTAGTTAGGGAGGGAGGGAGAGAAGTGGGTGGATCGGGGAGAGAGGGACAAACTAAGAGGAAGAGGGAGGGAGAGAGTATGTGTGAGGGGGAGGGGGTGGATTGAGACAAAGAGATAGATAAGAAAAGAGGGAGGGATAAAGAGATAGAGCTAGAGGAGAGAGCGAGAGAGAGAGTTGGGATAGTGAGGGAGAGCGAGATAGAGACAAGGATGGAGGGGAAGAGAGGGAGACGAGTGGGGTGAGGGGGAAAGAGTGGGGGAGAGAGAAGGAAGAAGAGAGAGCCAGTAAGGGAGTGAGGGGGGCCGAGAGAGGAGAGAGGTTGTTAACTAGGCAATCCCTTCTATGAATAGAAGCGACCCCTCTAGTCTAATGGGTGGATCTAGTAACAACTCGAACAAATACATGCAAAACTCTCCTAGTTTAAATTAGAATGACGTGAGAGAGGAAAGATGGCCTACCTCATCCTATGCGGTCGCTTTTCGATGTCGATCTCGACCTTCTCACTTACAAGCTCGATCCTCGCTATTTTGTTTTGAACGAATACCTGTAAGAGAGATCAAACAAAGACAACAAATGAAAAACATAGCATATGCATTCTAATGTAAACCATACTAAGAAAGTAGTCATTTACACACTTATGGAAAGTAAACATGCATTGTATTAATAATAAACACAAGAGGGATGCATACAACCACTGCCTTGATGTTGGAAGCCTCCTTCGGGATGGGTTTCTAAGTCCAAGCCAAGATTTCTCAAGCTCTCCTCTCTCCTTCACAAATTGGCAGCAATTAGGCACAATTTAGTAGCAACATGACCAATCTAGTTTGACCAACCATTTTAGGGTATAAGGGAATGCATTTATAGGGAACGCGAGGGAGTTAGGGATCCACAAAAAGGAGAAGAAGGTCCACATCTTAAGGGGAAGATCCCTAAAGGTAGGATCAAGGACTCAAAATGGGAGAACACGACCATATCTTTATTCAATAATAACCAACTCGTCGTTCTTGAGGCTTCTAGTAAGAGAAGCTTCTACTCCATTTTTGGATAAACTACCTGAAGAGGATCAACACAAATTTTCCTATCCAAAGTCACGCTGCCAATGCTAGTCACTAGTTAGAGAAAAGGGTACCAGCATAGGTTTGCCACCTAAAAGTAGCACTGGGATTGCAAATAGGGTTTTTTGACAAACTCTTCCATAATTACTTCAAGGCATTTCTTCTTCTTTTCTTCAGGAATGCTTTGATCAATGTTTTTCATGGTGAATTCATTGACAGTTTTTTCCGCTTTGCGACATTTTGCGAAAAGTTTGACAACTCAGGGTATGAGACAAGGATTGCTACAAATTAATGTATAACATGTGCCCCCTAAAGCATGAATTCAGAACAGGAAGTGATGACTAAAGTGCTTTACAATTCAAGGCAAGAACTTTGGAGAACTACCATTAGGAGACTTGCAAATCAAACATAATACAACATATATGACATCTTTGAGTAGGAATTTAGCAATACACGAATCCATGACATGCGCGCAGCCATCCGAATAGAAAGGATCATGTGTATGGATCCATGGCATGGACACAACCATCCGACTAGAAAGTATCATATGTATGGATCCACGGCATGGATGCAACCATTCGACTAGAAATGATCATATGTATGGATCCACAGCATGGACACAACCATCTGACAAGAAAGGATCATGTATACAATCATGAATACTAAATAACTCCACGTAACCTGGATTTATTATATGAAATATAGGGTCTCCATATCTGTCCCGATCCAACCAAAGTACAAATCTAACCATGTGAATCAATGTGTCGGAGTCGAACATGGTAGAAACCACCTAATCACTGGTCAATGATGTAAATCATTAACATGTACTAGAGAAACCACCAATAGTGACAATGGCTCTCAAGGTACAACAACACAATCCACGAGTGTGAATAAGGAAGTTGAAGTTAAACACTCATAGAATTATTCGATCGAATGCTAATGGTGTGAACCTATTATCAAATGCGAAGAAACTACCATTGAGGCATGCAAGCTCCAAGGTACTGAAATGGAGTTCCTAGTTCATCTTCATAGATAATGAGTTGGAGTCGAAAATAAGTGCCCCGTCAAAGGAGGGCCATAATTTTTCCCATATAATCAAAACGAAACAAAGAACTTTGTAAATTTGGTGAGAGTGATTTAGGATTGTAGCAGAGAAGGTCAAATGGGGTATAAGAGGTTTGAATTTGTAGATGAAACTTCTGTTAAACATATTGGTGACACAACTTTGGAGTTTGGCAGCATATTTTCAGTACCTTGGAGGAGAAGGATCTCCAGATGCGGATCGAGATGGGCGATGATGGAAAGTACTGTGTCTCAGGTGAAGGTACGATTGTGTTTTAGAGGGAGCATGGAGCTCCCCTCACCCTGACTAATGTAAAGTATGTACCAGGTTTGAAGAAGAATCTAATGTCCATTGCTATGCTAGAAGATAAAGGCTATGATGTAGTCTCTAGCAAAGGAAAGGTATTCCTGAGCCATATCAGCACTGGACAAACAAAGCGAATAGGGATTCGAGTTAAGAATCTCTACACGCTGGAGGTAGATGACTATGCTGCTTTGAGTTCCAAAGCTGAGATGGTGCAGAGCCAAGATGTTGGCAAGCTATGGCATAGACGATTGGGCCACTTGCACCATGGAGCCTTGGAGATCATGCAGCAGATTTCTATCGGACTACCCAAGGGAAAACTTGAGTAGATGAATACATGCAAAGGTTGTACCTTAGGTAAGTATGTGAAGTCCTCGTTTCCGGATCGAGACAGTAGCGCTGGAGCAATCCTGGAGCGAGTTCACTAAGATCTTTGTGGACCATTCTCTACAGCCTCCACCACTAAGCAAAGGTACTATGTTATTTTTATTGATGATTTTTCTCGTAGATGTTGGATCTACTTTATGCAAAAGAAGGATCAGACCTTCTTGAGTTTTTGTGAGTTTAAAACCTTGGCAGAGAAAGAATCTGGAAAGAAAATAAAAGCCTTGTGTAGCAACAATGGTGGAGAGTATGTCTCCTAGTAGTTTAAGGATTTCTGCGATGCAGAAGGAATTAAACGAGAGTTGACGACACCCCATAACCCACAGCAGAATGGGGTGGCCAAAAGGAAGAATAGATCGATTGTGGGAGAAACTCGAGCGATGTTGCATGACCAAAGCCTACCACTGCATTTGTGGGCTGAGGCATGCAATACAACAATATACTTGCAGAACAGAAGCCCACACTGTACACTGGGAATGAAGACACCTATGGAGGATTTTTTTGGGAAGCGACCTCATGTAAGTCACTTTCGAATCTTTGGATCATCAGTTTACTGTAATGTGACCAAAGATGCTAGGCAGAAGCTAGACCCAACAACTGAGTTGGGAATACTTGTGGGGTACATGGATACACCCAACAACTATCAGGTGTACCTGCCTACCAGTCAGAGGACTATGGTATGCAGGGATCTGAAGTTTGACGAGTAGAAAGCCATGCGAGTATCACTTGAGAGGGAGCTCAAGTTGCATGCAGAAGAGGAAATTTCAGATCCTAAGGAGGAGGAGCCTCAAATTGATGCGGAGCAGCCACATGTAGAGGATCCGAGAGTGGAGACATCCACTCATGTTGATACTTACAGAGATGGGCGGAAACGCTAAAGGGAAGCTGACAAGTTGATGTTGGATGTGCGGGAGAATGTGGGACAACCATCTTCTCAGCGCAGACAGAGGAGGTCGCCCGAGCGATACACTAGTTACATGGCCCTAGTTGGGGAGTGTGTAGATTTCGAGCCTTCTTCATTCAAGGAGGTAGTGCAGCAACCAGTCTGGGTTGATGCAATGGTGGAGTATGACTCCATCATGCGGAAGTGTGTTTGGGATGTTGTCCCAAGACCTCAAGACAAGTCAGTGGTGAGCTCCAGATGGCTTTACAAGGTAAAGCAGGCAACTGAAGGCAGTGTTAAGAAACACGATGCAAGGTTTGTTGCCCGAGGTTTCTCATAGGTTGAGGGGATCGACTGTGATGAGACTTTTGCTCCCATAGCAAGGTACTCATTGATTAGATCGATGTTGGCACTACCAGCTCAGATGGGGTGGAAGATCCACCAAATGGACATGAAGACAACATTCCTCAATGGGAAGATTGAGGAGGAGGTATACATTGAGCAGGCAAAAGGTTTCGAAACCTTCGATCGCAAGTTGCATGTGTGCAGACTCAAGAGGGCTCTGTATGGGTTGAAGTAAGCACCCCATGCTTGGTACATCAAGATCGAAAACTATTTCACCAGGTTGGGCTTCACTAAGAGTGAAGCAAATGCGAACTTTTACCACACCATGGTAGAAGGTAAGCCATTGATCATTGTTCTTTATGTCGATGATCTAATTTTGACAGGTGATGATCCGCTGATACAGTCTTGCAAGGAGGACCTTGCAAGAGAGTTCGAAATGAAAGACATGGGTCTTATGCACTACTTTTTAGGCATGGAAGTGTGGCAGAGAGATGGAGAAGTTTTTGCATCTCAAGGCAAGTATGCCAATGAGATCCTCAGACGATTCCATATGGAGAAGTGAAAACCCATGTAGACTCCTCTAGTTGGGAACTGGAAGAAGGAAGATGCTACTTCAGGTGAGGTAGTAGCTGCTATTGTTTATTAGTAGTTGGTGGGTTCACTTATGTATCTGGTGAACACACGACCCGACTTATGCTTTGTGATGAACTAGCTGAGTTAAGCTATGGTTCAGCCTACCAAGCTGTTTTGGAAGGCAGTGAAGCATGTACTGAGATACCTCAAAGGCACATCTCAGTTTGGATTGTAGTACATATGCGCAGAGGGAGTGAAGCTTCAGGGCTTCACAGATGCAGATTGGGCAGGGAGTCCATCGCACTGAAAGAGCACTTTTGGAGGAATCTTCAACTTTGGTTCAGCTGTAGTTTCTTGGTATAACATGAAACAGAGATCAGTTGCACTTAGCTTAGCAGAGGCTGAATACATGACTGCCAGTCAGGTTGCATGTGAGGCTATTTGGATGCGGAAGATTCTAGTGGGATTTTTTGGTTAGAGGATGGATCCTACAATGATCTACTGTGATAATCAGAGTTGCATCAAACTCTCTGAGAATCCAGTTTTTCATGACAGGTCCAAGCACACAGATATTCGGTATCACCATCTTCAAGACTGTGGTAAAGAGGATCATATTATTGATGTATGTTTCGACTGAGGAACATGATGCAGATATTTTAACGAATGCATTGTCAAAATGCAAGTTCGAGTTCCATAAAGACAGGATTGGGGTTACTGATAATCCCTTTCTTGTTGAGAGGGAGTGTTGAAAATAACAATAAAAAATGCTAAAAGTAGCACTACTATAAATAGCAGTTCAACTAGTGTTGAACATAGCAACAAGGAATGAAAAATGGAAGTGCTAAAAATAGCATTGCTATAAATAGCATTTCGGGATACCTTCCTATTTTAGTTAGTCCCTGAACTAAAATAGAGAAGTAAAAATTTGAATTTGATCTAACCAGCGATTTGAAAAATAATTAATGAATGCACCATGAGTTAATTAGTTGTGAAAAGTCAAACATGAGGTCTATGTGAGGACATGCAACAGTTTCTCCATTCATTGAGGAATTTATTCACGAGTTAAAGAGATAAGGATGAGTTGTAATATTGAATTGTAATTAGTTGGCTCAATTAACTGAGTCAAGTACAGTTACATTAATTCAAACAGTTTGTTGAATTAATTGTGAGTTCAGTCAGTTAATGCATGCTTGCATGTAACTGCTGCACTTCAGATAACTGAATATTCTCTCATAAATAACTCATGCATGTTAGTTCGGGCAGAGACCCAGTTGAGATCAGATGGAGGGACAGTGTATTATCAGTTGCGGGAATATTCCTTGGTGGATATCTCTTGCATGCAGAAGGAATTCTTTCCTTGAGGATTGCACAGTTACTTCTTCCTGTTTAGTGAGTGTGATGAGACCAATTCACACATGTGGCTTCACTGGACCCCAAGAAAAACTACGTAAGGAAATAGGAGGCTTGGAGGGCTTGAGGGGGACATATATTGTGTCTATTCAGTCTGTGAGTTGTATTGTTTGATTGCAGAGAGAGCAGGATAACTTGAGAGCTGATTCTTTTTGTAACTTGAACATATTTCCACTTGTATGATAATACAGAGTTGGGGTTTTAGGCTGACGCTTTCCCCGAGCTATTTCTTCTGTGTTATGTGTGATTGATTTCTCCTTATGAGTTATATGTGTTATGTTGATCTTGCTCATATTTGATTAAGCTTCCGCATAATTGTTTGTAGAAGTAGATCAAGTATTTTTCTTTAGTATATTGCATTATCAGGTGATCTGTAGTGGGAATTTCTACAAATCTTTCATGGGTCAAGTCTACCAAATCAAAACAAAATATTAAATATCACTTTAAAATAAAATTGAAAATTTCTTGAAAACCTTTAATATTCAAACTATACTAGTAATCTAAGTTTTTAACATTAGTAATTATTATTATTATTATTATTATTTATTATTCAAGCTTATGTGATCCATAATGAATTACGCAAAGTCTTTCGGTAGAAATTACATAAGAGAATTTTTTGGCCGACGCGTTTCAAACCAACAAGTGTGGTTCATCATCAGGACCAGATGAAAAGGCATACCATGGCAAAGGCTTAAATAGAGAGCAATCTAAAGACATAATTTCAAGTAATGGCTATATTTGAACAATAATATTTAAATTATGATATTAATTTATTAATATATTAAAAACAAATATTATTAGTAACGACTATTATTAAACGGCTAGTTTTTGATAATAATATTAAATAATGATATTAGTTATTAATTTATTAAAAGTATTAATAGGTATAAGGACTATTATTAAACAACTGTTTTTTGAAAAATTAATTATGTTAAATTATATATTAGTTATTTAATTTATTAAAACAAATAATTAATAGAGTTCACGCTACTATAAACAACTAGTTTTGGAGCAAAATAATATTTAAATTAATTTCATTAATAAAAAGAAAAGAAGATCAAACCTCTAAACAAGGAGGGGAAGGTCAAAAAATTAGTAAAAACGAAGTCAAGACCCTCAATTGAGGACAATATTCATTTGATAAATAAAATAACTTAATAGAAATAAAATAAGCTAATATAAAAATAATATAAGGGGTAAAATCAAAAATAAAATAAACAATGCATATAACCAAGTCAAAAGAAATTATATTATATATAAATATAGTATATATATATATTCAAAGAAAAGTAATCAATAAATAAAATAGAGTCAACAATAAATTATGTGGTTGAGGCTCATTAAACAAATAAAAAAAATACTCAAAGGAGTTAAGAACGAATAGGATGATAAAACACATAAAAAACATGAAAGATCAAGAAAATAAACTCTAATGAAGAATAAATCAACAACAAATATAAAAAAGAAGCCAATACCTACATAGATAAACAAACAAACAAGATAAATCCCAAAAAGAAGCCTAAAAAACTAGGAGGATAGGACAGGGACCCAACTTCTACTAATATTCCAACCATCATGTCTATTCAAATTATTGGGTCTTTTTCCAATGTATAGGGCCTCCTTCAATTTACTATGATGGAAATGACTAACCCTAGCAACGACTTGGGCCTCCTCTATGCAGATGTGATGCTTAGATTTATCTGCATGCTCCACCAAAGTAGAGGAGTGGGTCCTCTCATGCTTGATGTCAGCATCATGCTCACGAATTCTTTAATTAATCAAGTGACCAGTCTCACCAATGTAGGGAGTCCCACAAGAGCATGGGATAACGTAAACATCCTTCATATTCTTGGGGTCCACTAGGTCTTTTACAAATCTAAGGGAGCTCCGGATGGTATTTAAAGGCCTAAAGGTTGAAGCCACTTTATGTTTCCTTAGGATCCTCGCAATCTTCTCAGTGGTCCCTTGGATAAAAGAAGATGAACACCAGAAAATTGATCCTTCATATCTTTCTTAGCACTATGACCTTTTTCAACTCTGAGGAAAGCCTTAATACATTGGTGTCTACTATACCCATTATTAAAGAAAACACTTAGGATATGTGCTTTCTCCCTGTTGAGATGGTTTTCATTAGAAACTCTTAAATCTCTAGTCGCTAAGGTGTTGAGAACACCAAGCTTTTGAGCTGGGAAATGTTGAGAATTAGGATGAAGAGATTGTTCTGTGTGAGTTTTCTTACGAAATACCTGATGAGAAAAAGAGCCATCATCATTCCTTGAGAGGAGGATGTCAAGGAAGGACAGACTACCATTACATTCAAATTCCACGGTGAACTTTATAGAACTAGATTAATTGTTAAGATGGAGGAAAAACAGTTCCAACTTTTCCTTACCATGCGACCAGATGACACAAGTGTCATCCACAAACCTCTTCCACATCTTAGGTAGAAGACAAGAAGATAAAGCCTTTGATTCAAAATCCTCCATGAATAGATTAGCTACCACAGGGGAGAGGGAGGAATCCATGACAACACTGTAAGTTTGCTCATAGAATTCCTCATCGAATGAAAAGTAAGTTGAAGTAAGACAAATACCAACTAAATAGGTCTTATCAGGCTCTGTGATGCGCTTGATGACTTTGATGGCCTCGTTGATATGAATATTAGTGTATTTTCTTGATATTTCATGTTTTTTTTTATGTGTTTTATCATCCTATTTGTTCTTAACTCTTTTTAGTATTTTTTTATTTGTTTAATGGACCTCAGACCCATAATTGATTTATTAATTTTTATATTTTTTTTATTTTATTTTATTTTTATTTTTTATTTTTCACTTGCTGGTTTCACGGATACTTCTGGTCAGTGGGTAGCCGCGCTACGTCCAGGGTTTTAAAAGATCTCTGAGTGGCCGGCACCCCGAAGGGCATCAACACCCCTCGGCCTATTTACTGACCTAACCCCAAGAGCTTTCGGGATTCAACCCTGTGACCTCCCATTGGTGAGGCACTTGATTTGACCGATTGAGCTAACTCTTGGGGCTTACCCATAATTGATTGTTGATCCTGTTTTATTTGTTGATTACTTTTCTTTGAATATATATATGTGTGTG
>APFE030518675.1:0-30279 GCA_000404065.3 Pinus taeda
TAATGACTAACCCAATTCACTCTATTAGCATAAATATAATAAAAAACATGCAATAAACTAATGAGAATGGTGGATTAAGTCGAATTAGGAGGTTGAATGAGCCCATATAATTATCCATTTTTGGGGCTCATCATCAACCCCCTACTGAAAGTGTTGATCATCCTCTGAGCAACTAATCTATCTCTTCATCTCTGATGGCCCTGGTGGCCTCCCTATCATGCCAAGCTTCTGAAGTGTTGTCCTCTTCTAGGTCATGAAACCATGCTTTTCTCTTTGCTTCTTTCCACTGCCTGTGCTCCTTTTCTTGTAGCACTTTTGTTAGTGCCTCAACCTTAGCCTGCGGCTTGTCCTCTCTCTGTTGTTCATCAGATGTTTCCTTGTCTTTCCTTCTTCCTATAATTGTTTGGCCGCCTTTCCTCCAATTTCTTGGTCTATCTTAGCTTATACTGAGATTCCTGTAGAGAATTCTCAGCTTCCTGTAGAACTGTCTCAGCTTACTGTAGAACTGTCTTGAGTCCATCATCTTAATTTTCTCTCTCTAGGTGAAGGCTTTTGGCTTCCTCATTCATAGATGATGGATCTCTTTGAAGGAGACTCTTCCTTTTGTTTGGCTGTGGTGTCCTCAATTGTAAATAGCTCCTTTGACTGTGGCGGGGGTCTGCCAGCTTTTATCTGCATGCTCCTTCTTGCCTTAAAGTAAATGTAAGGCTCCCTTTTTCGCTACCCTTTTTGCTGTAGAGATGTGCTTAAGGTAGCCAGCATAGCTGCTGCCTCCCTAGCTAAAATCCTGGGTTATTTCTCCTTTTTCTTCTCTACCTCCATACATCTTGTAGAAAGTCCTGTGCTGACTGTTTTCTGGCTTCCTGTAGAAATAGTTTTCTGGCTTCCTGTAGAAACGATTTTCACTGTTTGGACTACTTGGCTGGGGGTGCCTTCTCTTTCAATTTTTCTATGGTTGCCTTGGGTGTGCCCTCACTTTATTGGGCTTTTTCAGTCCTCTCCGCCCTGATTTGCAATCGTTTCTCCTTTGGTGTTTGTGCCTTTATTCCACCCAGAGTTTTGGGCTCGGCAGCTTGGCCTTTCTCTTGTTTCTCTTCTTGTTCTTTCTGTGGTGGTCTGTCATGGGTTCCCTTACCCTTGGCTTTGTTTTTTGCTTCAAGGTGTTTCCCTTCTTCACTACTGGATGAGGTGAGTTCCTCGGCAAGAATTCTTATATCATCATCTTTAGACATATTGCAGAAAAATTCCCGAGGGGGACAGTGTAGGTATGGAGGCCATCCTCTACCAGAAGCTTGATGAGCCCATGATGGGCTAGCTGATCTGGTGTCCCTTCCTTCAGTTTTGTGCCACATTCAATCAATGATTATAAGAGAAAATAGGGGATGCTTAACTTCTACTTTGGGGGTAGATTCAACCCATGTCTTAGTTCTTTTAGCAACTGGAAATGATAGCTGTAAACAATACTGAACCGCTTCACTCCAAGAGGATGTCAACGGGCCCTCCTTATCCCATTCTTATCTTCTGCAAACTGTTACTCTGGTAGGAAGAATTATTTCTTGGCTTTTTGGCCTAGTCCTCTCTCCTCTTTGCTCTAGGGTATCCCCAATGGCAGGTCAGTGACTCGACTAATGAATTCAGGGATTAGCTTTAAGGTCAACCCTCTGAAATTCATAGTGGCCAGTGTCTTTGACTTAGGTTACAGAGACAGCAAGAATTCTTCCATTATTGCATCGTCTTGTCCCTGAACTTTTTCACAAAATGCCATCTAGTTGGCATGGGTGAAGAGGTCCACTACTGCGGGGTGTTCACGTAATTTTCTGGAGTCCAAGGGTTCCTTCTTGATAAACCCTCCTAGCATGGTGAGAGTACTCAATTTTGGCTTGTGCTCTGATCAAAAAGGGGTATTCTATTTATGGTTTCTTCCCCTGAACTTTGAAGATAGTATCCCTCAGGTGTTTATATTTCACTTTGCACCAATTCCCTGGTTATAATGCTGTTGGTGCCCAAAACTCATCTGTCAAAAGGGAATTAGACTCCCAAAAACAGATTGCAGAGCTTAATTTTCATCCCCAACATGCATTCAACCACATAAAAGTCACATTCTTCATGCACATGTTAGCCCTCATAGTGGTTTATCATTTTTATAGGAGGAATTTCTTAATAGGAACCATGGAGGAGAATTTGACACAGAACCACTGAAAAATTCCGTGTATCACACAGGAAAACTACTGTTCTTGACCCACAGGCAGACTTGTCTCTAACCCTCCAATTCAAAATAGCTTAATTGATCACCTTTTTGGAGTATATCATGCATGGAGGGATTTTTCAAGCCTACCTCTCTCAGAACTCCAAATTCGATGAAGAAAACTACAGGCTTCCCTACTTCTAAAAGCTGTGCCATACTTCCTATAGAACTTCTTCCTGTAGAATGTCGATAAGCAGGAGGGTTTAAAAAATGGCCGGGAAAGCTTGGTTTGCTGCTATGGAGCTGGTAGGGAGCTTGTTGTAGCTACAAAGATGATGATAAACTGTAAACAACAGAGGTGAGAGTTCGATTGGCTATTTTATGGAGATTTCCGTTGATGGAGGGTGAGCTGGCCACTGCACGTTGGCCCTATGCAGACTGTTCATCCCCACTATAGTGTTTAACTGTTTGTTCTTTTCCTGTAATCATGTCCATCAATCACGCTGAAGCGTAAACGGTCACCACTACCTGTTTCCATATTTCCTCCTGAGATGGTTGAGCACACGTGTCGTATTCACCCACCAAGCACTTTTTAAACTAGATGAGGGTGGCCAGTTAGCTGGCCACCAATTTTTTTAATCCCAACCATCTCATTGCTCATGCAGTTTTCAAATTACATTCATGCAATCAGAGGAATGAGTTTTGGTCACATACCTGGAAGTCGAATGTGGCTGCTATGAGGTGCTTTTTCTTGTTGCATGTGTTTCTGTGGTTGCATGATGGCTTGGTTGCTAATTCATGGCCATTTTTCTTGTGCAGGTATCCTCTTGTCAGATCCACGTTGTAGGAATTTGTTTCCACGTTCATATCTGCATCCTCAAGCTGATGATGTTGAGTTTTCACAAGACAAAAACTTGTTTTCGCCATTGCTTCCGAACGATAGACCGGATCAATCAGAAACTTACTAAGGATGTTCTTATCACCATTATACACCTCCCATAGCAAAATCACGATCAATGGATGCACATATTTCGAGAAAAACGAGAAATGGATCAATATTCCAGAGATCAATTTCTTCGAAAGCATGCATCGGAATCAGCCGAAACTACTTGGGTAGGTTACTGTCAACCACATGGATCTCCCCGTGACGCAGATTTTGAAACGGATGCACGAATATGGAGAAAATGTAAAAATGGCTGAAGGTGATGGCGGTTGATTTCTTGGAAACCATGCACCAGAATTGGCTGAAATTTCTCGGGCATGTTGCCGTCATCCCTATACAACTCCCCATGTAACAATTTTTCAAATGGATGCACGGTTTTCTAGTTATGGAAGAAACAAATTTCAGCACTAGGTATTTTTGCTTCCAAGCATTCTGCAGTTTTTTGCATGGTAAGAAAAATGAGCTTGGGCTGTGATGCAGGGATGGAAATGATGGAAGAGGAGTTTGAAGATTACAGGAGGACTTATGAACCTTTGATGAAGCTTCCATGTTTGCTAAACTGCTTTTTAAAATCCATTTCTAGCCTTTTGTAATTTCTACAGGAACTTCTTGTAGAAAACACAGTTTTCATAAAAGAAGTACAATGAGGTGGAAAAAATGATGGATAGAGGTGAGGTGCGGAAATATGGATACTTTCAGGCCTAACCAATATATTCCAAGCTTTATATTCCCTTCCAAAATCGAATCTGTCTCGCCTGAAGGTTCTACAGGATGTTTCCTGTAGAAATACAGATCTTCCTGTAGAAATGCCTAGAACTTCATGTAAAAACCCTGGAACTTCCTGTAGAAAGCCCAATCTTGACCTGAATGTGACCAAATCCTAGGAGAGGTCAGTGGCCATGGAGGGAGTGTCTGAAGGGATGTCCTTGAGCCTAGTACGGACTATTGTCCTTGTTTTGCACGCCCCTCTTTTCCTGTAATGTATTCAATGCAACCTGCAATTATTTTACAGAGATTAGGCCTGATTTCTCTTTTTCTTTTTTTTTTCTTTTTTTTGAAAACAACTAGGGCGCCTCATGGAGGTTTTCACCCTAATTTCTTGCCCTGGCCGCCTCCAAGGGAGGTTTTCACCCAGGGATATTATTCTCCTTTTCTTTTTCTCTTTTCTTCTTTTTTCCAACCCATTGACCGCCTCATGGAGGTTTTCAATCAATGAGCCAATCTAAAGCACCTCCGAGGAGGTTTTCACCTTAGATTTTTATTTTCTTCTTATTTTCATTTTTTCTCTTTTTTTTCTTTTTTTTTTTCTACCCTACCCTACTTGAAAAACAAAATCATTTTCAAGTATAAGAATACTTCCAATGGAGCCATGTGCACATCGAGATTAGAGATGAACTGATGTGGAGGCTTGAAATGCATGCTTTGACAACTATCTGGACTTCAAAGACAAAATTATTTGACTTTGAAGGGATCAAGCATAGCTGAGGAAGAGAGTACTACTGCAACTTAGTGACCCTCTGGAACCATATCTCAATATAGCTCTGATATCCTTGGTCCTTTTACTGATCTGGATCATTCTTCATGTAACCTTTTACCATGACCTTCTCATCTTCCTCTTTTTGTTGATATTTCTCTTGAGTACATGGAGGATTTCATGGTAACCATGAGGGAACTCTCTTGATCTTTGATTCTCACGTCTTCTCTTCATCAAGTGCAGCCCATGGTTCCTTGATCTCCTCCTTTGAATCTTCTTTTGATGAATGCGGTCCTTCAATGTTGTCAATATAATCTCTTTCTTGCACTACTCTTCTTGAGCTATGGTGAATATCATTGAGCTCAAGAGGAGTCATTTGGAAATGTTGTGCCTCAGCATTGCAATTGGGTTGAGCTACTCCAATGTGTGGGTTTGGAAATGGTGGTATGGTTAATTGAGTGGGGTGTATATTTGAGATGGATGTGGATGGGGTTATGGTTGGGCAGGCATTTGAGGTTGCCTTGGTGGAGTAGGAGGCGATGGTTGTAATTGAGAAGGTGGTGGAGGAAAATGAGCGAGAGGAGTGGTTTACTGGGGCCTCCACCCCTGATGAGGTGCATTCCATTGAGGCTGTGGCTGAGCATAAGAGTTAAATGAATGAGCAGTTGGTTGGGCATAATATGGATCTATGAAGGAACAAGGAGGAGGTGCGAACCAGGAAGGATGAGTAGGGGGACCCCAAAAGGCATGAAAGTGGCTTGATATCAGTTGTAATAGGTCAGGGATGTCTCTTGCATTCCCTCCTAGTAGGTTCTGGGTCCATGTCACCTCCTTTGGTTAATGAAATAGAGTGGTTCAGTGATTCCTTTGGCCCTTTGATATGCAGCTTTAAGCCCGAGCAAGGAAGGGCACTGATTCATAGGATAGTATTCTTCAGAGACGAAACAAACTTCTAGGGAGTGCGTTGGACATTCATTCCTAAGATGCTTTGTAGTGCACCTGGGACAGCAGATGGCCAAAGCCCTCTTGGCTTCCTCTTGCTGCTTTTGGATCTGTAAGTTATCCAGTTGCATTGCAAGAAACTGCCTCATATCACTCTTGAAATATTTTTTCTGATTTGCAAATTCATTTTTGGATAAGGTACTGCTCCCAACATTTCTGCTCTCAGCCATTTTCTCTAGAGGAATGATTTCTTCTTCTTCTCCCATAGAGGTTCCTCAAATATGTCTTGATGTCAACCTAGGGGTTCTTCTTACTCACAACCATCGAAGAAGAGAGAATGTTGGTTGTGTGAAGCAGTGGGGGGTGTTGTGCAAACATTTCTCTGACTTATCTCTACTCCTACAAGGCAGGAAAGGAAACCATTTTGGTTGATTTTGTATTTTTCTGCTTGTAGCTACAAAACTAAAATAGATTGAACTGCAACTAACTATCTTGCTGAAATGAAAATGTGGAATTGAAATGAAAGTAGGAAAGGACTAATCTATTTTGGTGAAATGAAATTGCAGGAATGAAATGCTAAGCTACGCTTACGGAATTGAAATTGTGGAATTGGAATGCTAATCTACGCTTGCAGAATTGAAATGCTAATCTACACTTGCAGAATTGAAATTGCAGAATTGAGATGCTAATCTATGAAAGCAGGAAATGTCTACTCTACTTTTGCGGAAATGAAATTGCAGAATGGAAATGAAATAAACTACTTAGCAGAAGGTTGTAGTGGAAATATAAGAAAAGCAGCAATCACCAATACTCTGACGCTTCCCCGACAATAGCGCCAAAAAGAGTGGTGGGCTCTAGTATTATAGCAATAATGCTGCAACTCCTGGAACTCCCTTCTTTACTTTTATCAACCCGGTAGTTCGTAACAAACTTGGAAGCGACGATGTTGTATGCACAAGTACTAGCTCTTGCCACAACTGTCACTTGGTCAGCTGACACAAGTCCACTAGGGGCTCAAGCCAACTTCTATGAGCTCTGAGAAGAAGCTTGTTAACTAATTCCATGCTTTGCTATATTCCCTGCAACTTCTTCAGTCCATGATTATCGACCTTCCATATCATATCCTATCATATCGAATTCTATTAAATAGCAGTTTAATCAATGGATTTCACACACACAGTTCGATTTCAATTTAATCCATATTGAACTATGGATTCATTCAAATTAGGAACAACCAATCGAGCACCTATTACACGCATTCCAGATTTAATAGTTTTACAATTTGGATTTTAATAATATCCATACCAAGTATTTAAGCCGAACTGACAATCCCTTGCAAAGTTGATTCATTCAATTGTTCTTAAACTCATAAACAATGATTTCACAAATACATTATACAAAGCATGAATAATCTGTTTTAAACCAAGTTATAGAAAAATATAAACCACTCCATAAATTGAACCATATAATTTCTGAAATCACATTTCACCTTAACATTAAAAATACTTACAAATTTTCTTCGTGGCCAGATATTCAACAATTGTGGCCCTTACAATTTGCTGAAGGCTTACAACCGTGTTGTTCAAGCCTACTCTCAATCCCACACTTTCTCACTCTCTCCCCTTCTGATCTTCAATGCCTTTGAGGCTTGATAATTTATAATAATTTAGAATGATCTATTCTAAGTTCAATCCCTTCAACTTTTCAACAAAAATCCTAAAATCACTCAAATAAAACCTCTAAAGCTCTACATGCAATGCATACATATGACAAAAAGCCTCTTGAGGCTTTATTCCATCTTCTCCCTTTTTTAGAATAGAAAAGCCTCCTTATCACTTAGTGATCCACATCCATTCCTTTTATGCCTAAAATAATCCCTAGTTCCTATGTTCTCATTTATTTATTTTGAGAATATCTAATTAAATCACACTTAAAAGCCTAAATATTAAACTGACTTGGAACTTAGGAAACTAATTCCAAAAACGCATGATTCCTGAGATGGCTGACCACACATGTCGTATTCACCCACCGAGCGCTATTTAAATTAGATGAGGGTGGCCAGTTAGCTGGCCACTAATTTTTTTAATCCCAACCATCTCATTGCTCATGCAGGTTTTGTTATACTCTTAACCTGCACATGATACCCAAATATAGAATATGCGAAGAAAAGAGACCTAAAACACAGAATATGCGAAGAAAAGATACCCAAAACACAGAATAGCAATGATTTTATTATTCAGAGAGTAATGTTCACTTTCCTCTTCGAGGGGGCAACCTCCACTAGAGCAGAGCTCGATTACAAAATAAGACACGATACTCCTCGCAGGGAGTTTCTATCCTTTATATATGACTCCTACGTGCAATACCACGGGCCAATACCGCGTATTACTAATACCATCTATCTAATACTATGGCCCATTTGCAACTAACTCTGGTTCCATTATTAATTGCGGATTAACCACTTACAATTATTAATATGGGCTTTATTGACTCTTGACTATGATGTGGTCCCATTACATAGATAAGGGGGTTAGGGTGGGACCCTAGCATGCCCACCCCCTTAAGACTAGCCTTGTCCTCAAGGCTGAAGCTGCGGAAACTGCCGCAGAATAGTGGCTGGCTCCCAAGTTGCATCTTCTGGAGAGGTGTCTTTCCATTTGACTAGGACTTCCTTAATCATGCGGCCGCGCAGTTGCTTGAATCGTGTGTCGAGGACCTATTCCGGTTGAAGCCAGATGGGTCCTTCTTCGTCCAATTCCGGTAGACTAGTCTGAATTCTGCAATTGTTCCCAATCACTTTCTTGAGGCATGAGACATGAAAAACTGGATGGATTTTTGCAGTGGGTGGCAAAGCCAACTTGTAGGCCACTTCTCGAATGCGTTGAAGTACTTGATATGGTCCGTAGAATTTGGGAGAGAGTTTCTGACATCAGTTGTCTTTGAGTGATGTTTGCTTATATGGTTGGCGCCGTAAAAAGACTTGATCCCCTTCTTGAAATTGACACTCTGAGTGATGCTGGTCTACCTGTTGCTTCATGCGGTTCTGAGCTTGATGAAGATTCTCTCGAAGATGGGCGAGCATAGTTGCACGGTGTTGTAGGAGTTGATCCACTGCTTGGACTTTTGAGCAGCACTTAAGATATGAAGTAGGTGAAGGCGGGAGTTGACCATATACTGCTTCATAGGGAGTCATTTTTGTGGTGGCATGATAGTTGGTGTTATACCACCATTCTGCCAGAGGTAGCCATTGTACCCAAAGGTGTTGTTTTTCTGAAGTAAAACACCTAAGGTAGGTTTCTAGACATTCGTTGACTGCTTCAGTTTGACCATCTGTTTGCGGATGGTAAGAAGTACTGAGTTTTAGTTGAGTGCCTTGTATTCTGAAGAGTTCCTGCCAAAAATTGTTGGTGAAGATCAGGTCGCGGTCGGACACAATAGAAATGGGCATGCCATGCAATTTGAAGATCTGATCCATGAAAGTTTGAGCAACCAAAGTGGGTGTAAACGGGTGGGGAAGAGCGCAGAAATGAGCATACTTCGACAATCGATCCACAACCACCATGATGACTAACTTGTTCCTTGACTTTGGAAGACCTGTAATGAAATCCATAGAAACTTCCGTCCAAATTGATGCCGGAATGGGCAATGGTTGTAATGTGCCTGGTGTGTTGATGGTTTCCCCTTTGTGGCGTTGACAGACCTCGCATTCGGTTACGAAGGTAAGGATGTCCTTTTTCATGCCTGTCCAGAAAAATGATCTTCTGGTGCGAGCATACGTCTTCTAAAAGCCCGAATGACCTGCAATGGGAGATGAGAGCATCTCTGCCAAAATGCGACTTTTGAAGGTGGATGTTGGTGATATGATGACTCTGTCCTTGTAGCGAAGAATATCATCCTGCCACGAGTAGCCCTTGGTGGAATTTGGATCTGCCTGCAATTGAGAAATGAGTTGGGAGAGCCCGAGGTGTGAAAACCATTCTCTGCGAGCTTCTTCAATCCATTCTGGAATGGGGAGGGAAATAGCTAGCAGGGTACTGTCCTCCTCAAATTGGCAAGATAATGCATCTGCTACACTATTGTCTTTCCCTTTCTTGTAAATGATCTCATAATCATATCCCAGCATTTTGGCTAGCCATTTATTTTGTTGTGGGGAGGATACGCGTTGCTCCAAAAAATATTTAAGACTGTGATGATCTGTGCGGATTTGGAAATGTCGCCCCAATAAATAAGGTTGCCAGGTGTCGACTGCATGTAAGATGGCCATCATTTCCTTCTCGTATGTAGATTGCCCCTGATTCTTCCCACTGATTTGTTGGCTTGTGAAGGCCAACGATCTCCCTTCCTGCATTAAAACTGCCCCAATACCTGTCCCTGAAGCATCACATTCAATGACGAAATATTTGGTGAAGTCAGGTAGTGCTAAAACTGGAGTGGAACACATGGCATTTTTTAGAGCTGTAAAGGCCTGTTGTGCTTCCTCATTCTAGAAGAATGAATTTTTCTTTAGGAGTTGGGTGAGGGGCTTTTCTATGTGACCATAGTTGCGGACAAATTTATGATAATAGCCTGTGAGACCCAAAAATCCTCGCAAGCTCTTCAAGGTCTTAGGTTGAGGCCATTCCTACATTGCTTGGATCTTTTTGGGGTCCAACTTGACACCCTTACGCCCCGCAATGTGGCCCAAATACTATACCTCTGCAATGCCAAATGAACACTTGGACATCTTGACAAATAATTTATGCTTGCAGAGAAGTTGCAAGAGTAGATCTACATGCTGAAGATGTGCAGTCGAAGTGCAACTATAGATGAGGATGTCATCGAACAAGACAAGGACAAATTTCCTGAGATATGGTTTGAGAATGTGGTTCATAAGGCTCTGAAAAGTAGAGGGGGCATTACAAAGACCAAATGGCATGACCAGGAATTCATAGTGGCCTTCATGAGTTCTAAAAGCAGTCTTGGGTATGTCGACTTCCTTTATGCGAATCTGGTGGTAACCTGAGCGAAGATCCAACTTCGTGAAAAATTGAGCCCCATTGAGTTCATCTAGAAAATCATCAACCACCGGGATGGGAAATTTATCTTTGATTGTCAGCTTATTGAGGGCCCTGATGTTAGGACACATCTGCCACTTCCCATTTTTTTTGAGCTCCATGACCACTGGGGATGAATAAGGACTAATGCTGGGACGAATGACCCCTGCTTCAAAAAGTTCCTTGATGATTTTTTCTATTTCATTCTTTTGGGTGAACGGATATCTGTATGGGCGCACATTTGGGGTTTGGGCCCCTGGAACCAAGGTGATGCTATGATCATGTTCCCCTCGCGAGGGTGGAAGCCCTTGAGGCTTGTCAAAGACTGGCAGATGGTTGTTTAAAATCTATTGCATCTCAGGATGAAGTGGCGACTGCTTGGTTTCGACTCCCTGGATGGTATTAAATTGAGCTACAACTCCATGATTGCCCTTTTTTAACAAATTTTCCATCCTATGTGAGCTGATGATAGAGGGGGCTCCTGCCTGGAGGCCTCATAGGGTATGTGTGTGGTTGTTCTGCTTAAAACTCATATACAACTCCTGGAAATCCATTGTGATTGGCCCAAGAGTGTGGAGCCAGTCAGCGCCAAGGACAATGTCACAACCCCCCATGTGTATGGAAAACATGTGGGTTTTCAACTGATAATTCCCCATTTGAAGTTTGACATTTTCACAATGGCCTTCACATTTCATTGTGCCTCCATCTACAATTTGAACTTGGAAGTTAGAAACTGCTCGTACAAAGCAATGCACTGCTTTGACGACTTTTTGCTGGATGAAATTATGTGTACTTCCACTATCAATCAAGACTACTACTGGGCGATGTTTAATAAACCCTATGATTTTGAGCATGTGAGGGGAAGAAATCTCTGCCAATGCATGCAAAAAAATAACTGTTTCGTAAGAGACATTGTCCTATTGGTTGTCGTCCTCTAGGGGCTCATGTTCCTCGAGTGGAGGATCTTCCTCTGTTTAGCTGTAGTCAGTGGCATCTATTTGAAAGAATTTGGGCTCCTTACATTTATGACGTGGGGAGTATTTTTCATCATAGTAGTAACATAGTCCTTACTTCCTTCTTTCAGCCATTTCCGCAGGGGACACCTTTTGGACCTTAAGTGTTTGAGTCGTGTTCTGAGCCTGTGGGGGATGACCTTTAGCGGGGAAATTTGGGCGACTGTATTTGGCTGCTAATGCATGTTCCACCTTATGAGCTACCTGGCAAGCCTCCGTCCACGTGGGAGGGTAGTGTAGTAGAACTTGAGCTTTGATGGCTTCTTTAAGATTGCTTATAAAACATTCCATGTAGAACTCATCTGTGAGACCCCTAGTGTAGAAAGCTAAACCTTCAAAAGCGTTAATATATTCCTCCACTGTACCATTATGTCGGAGCTTAGTGAGACGACCCAAATAAGAGTCTTCTTGTTCAAAGCGATCTCGAAGAGCTTTGGTAAATTGGGTCCAAGTCCTAAATTATCCATTGCAATACTAATGCCATTCCCACCATTGCCACCATTCATTGTCGAAGTACATGCTCCCCAACATAAGCTTAGTTGCATCATCTAGGATATGATTCAATTTGAAATACTGCTCCATTTGTGCTAGCCATGCGGACGTGTGAGAACCGTCAAATTTATGCATATCCAACTTGGGAGGTCGCTGACTAGGTGGTGGATGGGTGTGCTAGACGTGAGGAGAGTGGTTAGATTCACCGTAATTGCCTTCATGGCCATTATAGCCCTCCTCGTGGGCTTGCTCCTTACCATTTGACATAAAATCCTCCTTGCTTTTTGCCTGCAAATTCTGTAGCTGGATACTTAGTCTGCTAAGCTCTCTATGCATTCTCTCCAGATCTAGTCTGCGAAGTTGAGTTTGGATTTCGTTCACATTTTCTTCCAGTTTGTCCATCCTTTCATTGGCCATCGCTTGAGCTCTAGTTTCTACCATACACCTACCTGATGAAAAATTGGGACCGCCAAAAAATTTTCCCAATTAATTGAATGGTACCACCATGCTCATCTCGTCGTCCTGATTTTAATGGACTATATCACCAATAAGCATCCCGGAAGATCTCAGACCTTTTTTTTTTTTTTACTCCTAACGGAGTTTTACTCCTTCATTAATACTGCAGTTGCAAAATCCTCAAAATGTCAATACGGCCAAAAGTCCTGCGACAATTATAACCTAGTATAAGAACCCTTCACAATGCTTCTGGTTTGGTGGATCTGAGAGATCTGAATGGCGGATCGGGTAGCGCTGGACGGCTGAACTGACTACTTCTGCAGATCTGATGAATCTAATAGATTGGAACTGGCTGACTGGGACCGATGTCTGCTGTTGCTGCACTCCTTTGCTCAAGCGGATCTGGAAGAGATGATGATTAAAAAGGAACTAGTATCTTGAGGAGTGTTAGGTGCTACAGATCACAATATACATAAGGGTCTGGTAGTAGTACTCGGCCCAATGTTTCAGGGATCTAACTAAGGAGGGTCGACCGTACCCTTAGGCATACCCCCAACTACCCTATCGTATGGGTGAGTAATCTCTCCGAGTGCTATTCTCGGTGTACTGTAGCCACAAGACGATCGTTGGTTTATCTATGGCGAGGTTTTCAGGGAGCCTATGGGGCTTCCAATATACCCAGAGGGTACGTGGAAGACAATCTGTGCGCGGTTCTGTCTAATGTGCTACTACTCGAAGGGGTACCCACAGGGGTTACAAGCGAGTCCAACAGACGTGACCACCTCTTGTATTTCTCGCGTGCATGCCTCGCCAAATCCGCAGATTTATGCGCTCAACGACAGATCCCGTGGTTTAAAGACGCCGGAACACGTCTCGAGCCAAAAAAAAAATTGCTACTAAATGGAGATCCCACCAGCCCTGGAAAGTGCTCTGATACCACTTGGTATGCTCTTAACCTGCAAATGATACCCAAATACAGAATATGCGAAGAAAAGATACCGAAAACATAGAATATGCGAAGAAAAGATCCCCAGAACACAGAATGGAAATGATTTTATTATTCAGAGAGTAATGTTCACTTGCCTCTTCGAGGGGGCAACCTCCAATAGAGCAGATCTCGATTACAAAAATAAGACATGATGCTCCTCGCAGGGAGTTTTTATCCTTTATATATGACTCCTACGTGCAATACCACGGGCCAATACTACGTATTACTAATACCATCTATCTAATACTACGACCCATTTGCAACTAACTGTGGTTCTGTTATTAATTGCGGATTAACCACTTACAATTATTAATATGGGCTTTATTGACTCTTGACTATGACGTGGTCCCATTACATAGATAAGGGGGTTAGGGTGGGACCCTAACAGTTTTCAAATTACATTCATGCAATCAGAGGGACAAGTTTTAGTCACGTACCTAGAAGTCGTATGTGGCTGCTAAGAGGTGCTTTTTGCTGCTACATGTGTTTCTGTGGTTGCATGATGGCTTGGTTGCTAATTCATGGCCATTTTTCTTGTGCAAATATCCTCTGGCCAGATCCACACTGTAGGAATTGGTTTCCATGTTCAGATCTGCACCCTCAAGCTGCTCATGTTGAATTTTCACATGCCAAAAACGTGTTTTCGCCATTGCTCCCGAACGATAGACCAGATTGATCTGAAACTTATTGAGGATGTTCCTATCATCATTATGCACCTCCCGTAGAAAAATCACGATCAGTGGATGCACATATTTCGAGAAAACCAAGAAATGGCTAAATATTCCAGAGATCAATTTCTTGGAAACCGTGCATTGTAATCAGTTGAAACTACTTGGGTAAGTTACTGTCACCCATATGCATCTTCCCATGAAATAGTTTTTGAAACGGATGCACGGATATGGAGAAAATGTAAAAATTTCTAAAGGTGATGGAGGCTGATTTCTTGGAAACCGTGCACCAGAATTGGCTGAAATAGCTTGGGCATGCTGCCATCATCCCTATACAACTCCCCATGTAACAATTTTTCAAATGGATGCAAGGTTTTCTAGTTATGGAAAAAACAAATTTCAACACCACGTATTTTTGCTTCCAAGCATTCTGCAGTTTTTTGCATGGTAATAAAAATGAGCTTGGGCTGTGATGCAGGGATGGAAATGATGGAAGAGGAGTTTGAAGATTACAGGAGGACTTATGAACCTTTGATGAAGCTTCCATGTTCGCTAAACTTCATTTTAAAATCCATTTCCATCCTTTTGTAATTCCTACAGGAACTTCCTATAGAAAACACAATTTTCATAAAAGAAGTACAATGAGGTGGAAAAAATGATGGAGAAAGGTGAGGGAGGGAAACATGGATGCTTGCAGGCCTAACCAATAGATTCCAAGCTTTAGATTCCCTTCCAAAATCGAATCTGGCTCGCCTGAAGGTTCTACGGGATGTTTCCTGTAGAAATACAGATCTTCCCGTAGAAATGCCTGGAACTTCTTGTAGAAAACCCTGGAACTTCCTATAGAAAGCCCAATCTTGACTTGAATGTGACCAAATCCTAGGAGAGGTGAGTGGCCATGGAGGGAGTGTCTGAAGGGATGTCCTGGAGCCTAGTACGGAATCTTTTCCTCGTTTTGCGCCCCCCTCTTTTCCTGTAATGTATTCACTCGAACCTGCAATTATTTTACAGAGATTAGGCCTGAATTCTCTTTTCCTTTTTTCTATTTTTTTTTTTTTTGAAAACAACTAGGGCACCTCATGGAGGTTTTCACCCTAATTCCCTGCCCTGGGCGCCTCCAAGGGTGGTTTTCACCTAGGGATATTATTCTCTTTTTCTTTTTCTCTTTCTTCTTTTTTCCAACCCATTGACCTCCTTATGGAGGTTTTCAATCAATGAGCCAATCTAAAGCGCCTCCGAGGAGGTTTTCACCTTAGATTTTTATTTTCTTCTTATTTTCATTTTTTCTCTTTTTTTTCTTTTTTTTTTCTACCCTACCCTACTTGAAAAACAAAATCATTTCCAAGTATAAGAATACTTCTAATGGAGCCATGTGCACATCAAGATTAGAGACGAACTGATATGGAGGCTTGAAATGCATGCTTTGATAGCTATCTGGACTTCAAAGACCAAATTATTTGACTTTGAAGGGATAAAGCCTAGCTGAGGAAGAGAGTACTGCTACAACTTAGTGACCGTCTTGAACCATATCTCAATATAGATCTGATATCCTTGGTCCTTTTGCTGATCTGGATCATTATTCATGTCACCTTCTACCATGACCTTCTCATCTTCCTTCTTTTGTTGATCTTTCTCTTGAATACATGGAGGATTTCATGGTAACCATTAGGGAACTCTCTCGATCTCTGATTCTAATGTCTTCTCTTCATCAAGCATAGCCCATGGTTCCTTGATCTCCTCCTTTGAATCTTATTTTGCTGAATGCAGTCCTTCAATGTTGTCAATATAATCTCTTTCTTGCACTACTCATTTTGAGCTATGGTGAATATCATTGAGCTCAGGAGGCGTCATTTGGACATGTTGTGCCTCAGCATTGCAATTGGGTTGAGCTACTCCAATGTGCGGGTTTGGAAATGGTGGTATGGGTAGTTGAGTGGGGGTGTATATTTGAGATGGATGTGGATGGTGTTGTGGTTGGGCAGGCATTTGGGGTTTCCTTGGTGGAGTAGGAGGCGATGGTTGCGGTTGAGCAGATGGTGGAGGAAAATGAGCGAGAGGAGTGGTTTACTGGGGCCTCCACCCCTGATGAGATGCATTCCACTGAGGCTGTGGCTAAGAATAAGAGTGAAATGAATGAGCAGTTGGTTGGGCAAAATATGGATCTGTGAAGGAACAAGGAGGAGGTGCAAACCAGGAAGGATGAGTAGGGGGAACCTAAGAAGGCATGAAAGTGGCTTGATAGGGGTCGGAATAGGTTTGGAATGTATCTTGCATTCCCTCCTGGTAGGTGTTGGGTCCATGTCACCTCCTCTGGTTCATGAAATAGAGTGGTTCAGTGACTCCTTTGGCCCTTTGATTTGCAGCTTTAAGCCTGGGCAAGGAAGGCCACTGATTCGTAGGATGGTATTCTTCACAAACGAAACAAACTTCTAGGAAGTGCATTGGACATTCATTCCTAGTATGCTTTCTAGTGCACCTGGGACAACAGATGGCCAAAGCCCTCTTGGCTTCCTCTTGCTTCATTCGGATCTCTAAGGTATCCAGTTGCATGGCAAGAAACTACCTCATATCGCTCTTGAAATCTTCTGTCTGATTTGCAAATTCACTTTTGGATAAGGTACTGCTCCCAACATTTCTGCTTTCAGCCATTTGCTCCAGAGGAATGCTTTCTTCTTCTTCTCCCCTAGAGGTTCTCCAAATATGTCTTGATGTCCACCTAGGGATTTTTCTTACTCATAGCCATCGAAGAAGAGAGAATGTTGGCTGTGTGAAGCAGTGGGGGGTGTTGTGCAAACATTTCTCTGACTTATCTCTACTCCCACAAGGCAGGAAAGGAAATAGGTTTTCTTGGTTTTTGTATTTTTCTGCTTGTAGCTGCAAAGCTAAAATAGATTGAACTGCAACTAAATATCTTTCTGAAATGAAAATGTGGAATTGAAATGAACGCAGGAAAGGACTAATCTATTTTGCTGAAATTAAATTGCAGGAATGAAATGCTAAGCTATGCTTGCGGAATTGAAATTGCGGAATTGGAATGTTAATTTACGCTTGTAGAATTGAAATGCTAATCTACACTTGCAGAATTGAAATTACGAAATTGAGATGCTAATCTATGAAAGAAGGAAAAGTCTACTCTACTTTTGTGAAAATGAAATTGCAGAATGGAAATGAAATAAACTACTTAGCAGAAGGTTGTAGTGGAAATAGAAGAAAAGCAGCAATCACCATTACTCTGATGCTTCCCCGGCAATAGCGCCAAAAAGAGTGGTGGGCTCTAGTATTATAGCAATAATGCTGCAACTCCTAGAACTCCCTTCTTTACTTTTATCAACTCGGTAGTTCATAACAAACTTGGAAGCGATGGTGCTGTAAGCACAAGTACTAGCTCTTGTTGCAACTGTCACTTGGTCAGCTGACACAAGTCCGCTAGGGGCTCAAGCCAACTTCTATGAGCTCTGAGAAGAAGCTTGTTAACTGATGGATGGAAGCTAACTCGAAGGAAGCTAATCCGCTTGCGAAAAGAAACTGAAAAGCTGAAAGAAAGTGCAAACCCTAGCAAACCCTAATCTAACCAGCTAGTCCTACTGATGCGAAAAAGAGGATGCAAGCTACTGAAAGAGATGTGATGCAAGCGAGGCCTGCAATAACCCAAAATCTTTAATCTCTGTGCATATCAGCGTGCATCTTATTTTTTTTTTCAAACTAAAACTTCAGTAGTTGGCAATTTCACATAATACCATGTGCATGCGGAAGTTTATCTTTCATGAATTGAAACTTATCAAAATATTAGACTCAAACACCATTCAATCAAAGATTGATTTTTTTATGCACTTTTTTAATCAGTTAACATTCAGCGGTTCAATGCATTAGAGGCTTTTATAAAAGCCCCATAAAGGATTTTAACCAATCACTAGTTTTAACACTTCGGCTACTGTGCATGGGTTCGGCTCACAATGCAACTACCTGACACATTAAACTTACCTGCTTTCCATACACATTTACCTTTTCCCAATTTAGTTCATAACGCATTCAATTCTTGTTTAGAACTCTGCGTTATTTTTGCGTTACGTTTCAACATCTCCACGATATCAATTTTTCCTTTCTTAATTTCAATACCTTTCTGTAAATCGACTTCCAAAAGTCAATACCAATTTGGATTGAATCTTATTCGATCTACTTCCAGGCTGATCGATCCAGTTTACAATCTGGGTTTCAATCTTGAAGACTCTCTCATCGAACGCTCCTTTATGTTCTATTCTCAATATTCATTCAGGACTCGACCATTTTAATGGAATTGCATTCCAATTCCACGCTTTGCTATATTCCCTGCAACTTCTTCAGTCCATGATTATCGACCTTCCATATCATATCCTATCATATCGAATTCTATTAAATAGCAGTTTAATCAATGGATTTCACACACACAATTCGATTTCAATTTAATCCATACTAAACTGTGGATTCATTCAAATTAGGAACAACCATCGAGCACCTATTACACGCATTCCAGATTTAATAGTTTTACAATTTGGGTTTTAATAATATCCATACCAAGTATTTAAGCCGAACTGACAATCCCTTGCAAAGTTGATTCATTCAATTGTTCTTAAACTCATAAACAATGATTTCACAAATAAATTATACAAAGTGTGCATAATCTGTTTTAAACCCAGTTATAGAAAAATATACACTACTCCATAAATTGAACCATATAATTTCTGAAATCGCTTTTCACCTTAACATTAAAAATACTTACAAATTTTCTTCATGGCTAGATATTCAACAGTTGTGGCCCTTACAATTTGCTGAAGGCTTACAACCCTGTTGTTCAAGCCTACTCTCAATCCCACACTTTCTCACTCTCTCCCCTTCTGATCTTCAATGCCTTTGAGGTTTGATAATTTATAATAATTTAGAATGATCTATTCTAAGTTCAATCCCTTCAACTTTTCAACAAAAATCCTAAAATCACTCAAATAAAACCTCTAAAGCTCTACATGCAATGCATACATATGACAAAAAGCCTCTTGAGGCTTTATTCCATCTTTTCCCTGTTTTAGAATAGAAAAGCCTCCTTATCACTTAATGATCCACATCCATTCCTTTTATGCCTAAAAGCTCTCCCTAGTTCCTATGTTCTCATTTATTTATTTTGAGAATATCTAATTAAATCACACTTAAAATCCTAAATATTAAACTGACTTGGAACTTAGGAAACTAATTCCAAAAATGCATGATTCCTGAGATGGCTGACCACACGTGTCATATTCACCCATCGAGCGTTGTTTAAATTAGATGAGGGTGGCCAGTTAGCCGGCCACTAATTTTTTTAATCCCAACCATCTCATTGCTCATGCAGTTTTCAAATTACATTCATGCAATCAGAGGAACGAGTTTTAGTCACGTACCTGGAAGTTGAATGTGGCTGCTGTGAGGTGCTTTTTGCTGCTGCATGTGTTTATGTGGTTGCATGATGGCTTGGTTGCTAATTCATGGCCAATTTTGTTGTGCAAATATCATCTGGTCAGATCCACACTGCAGGAATTTGTTTCCACGTTCAGATCTGCACCCTCAAGCTGCTCATGTTGAATTTTCACAGGCCAAAAACTTCTTTTCGCCATTGCTCCTGAACGATAAACCTTCTTGATCTGAAACTTACTGAGGATGTTCCTATCATCATTATGCACCTCCCATAGTAAAATCGCGATCAATGGAAGCACATATTTCGAGAAAAACAAGAAATGGATGAATATTCTAGAGATCAATTTCTTGGAAACCGTGCATTGTAATCGGCTGAAACTACTTGGGTAAGTTACTGTCACCCATATGCATCTTCCCATGAAATAGGTTTTGAAACAGATGCATGGATATGGAGAAAATGTAAAAATGGCTTAAGGTGATGGAGGTTGATTTCTTGGAAACCGTGCACCAGAATTGGCTGAAATTACTTGGGCATGCTGCCATCATCCCTATACAACTCGCCATGTAACAATTTTTCAAATGGATGCATGGTTTTCTAGTTATGGAAAAAACAAATTTCAGCACCACGTATTTTTGCTTCCAAGCATTCTACAGTTTTTTGCATCGTAATAAAAATGAGCTTGGGCTGTGATGCAGGGATGGAAATGATGGAAGAGGAGTTTGAATATTACAAGAGGACTTATGAACCTTTGATGAAGCTTCCATGTTCGCTAAACTTCATTTCAAAATCCATTTCTAGCCTTTTGTAATTTCTACAGGAACTTCCTGTAGAAAAGACAATTTTCATAAAAGAAGTACAATGAGGTGGAAAAAATGATGGAGAAAGGTGAGGGATGGAAACATGGATGCTTGTAGGCCTAACCAAAAGATTCCAAGCTTTATATTCCCTTCCAAAATCGAATCTGGCTCGCCTGAAGGTTCTACAGGATGTTTCCTATAGAAATACAGATCTTCCCGTAGAAACGCCTGGAACTTCTTGTAGAAAACCTTGGAACTTCCTGTAGAAAGCCCAATCTTGACTTGAATGTGACCAAATCCTAGGAGAGGTGAGTGGCCATGGAGGGAGTGTCTGAAGGGATGTCCTGGAGCCTAGTACAGACCCTTGTCCTCATTTTGCGCGCCCCTCTTTTCCTGTAATGTATTCACTGCAACCTGCAATTATTTTACAGAGATTAAGCCTGATTTCTCTTTTTCCTTTTCTCTCTTTTTTCTTTTTTGAAAACAAATGGGGCGCCTCATGGAGATTTTCACCCTAATTCCATGCCCTGGGCGCCTCCAAGGGAGGTTTTCACCCAGGGATACTATTCTCTTTTTCTCTTTTCTTATTTTTTCCAACCCATTGACCACCTCATGGAGGTTTTCAATCAACGAGCCAACCTAAAGCGTCTCCGAGGAGGTTTTCACCTTAGATTTTTATTTTCTTCTTATTTTCATTTTTTCTCTTTTTTTTCTTTTTTTTTCTACCCTACCCTACTTTAAAAACAAAATCATTTTCAAGTATAGGAATACTTCTAATAGAGCCATGTGCACATCAAGATTAGAGACGAACTGATGTGGAGGCTTGAAATGCATCCTTTGATAGCTATCTGGACTTCAAAGACCAAATTATTTGACTTTGAAGGGATAAAGCCTAGCTGAAGAAGAGAGTATTGCTGCAACTTAGTGACCGTATGGAACCATATCTCAATATAGCTCTGATATCCTTGGTCCTTTTGCTCATCTGGATCATTCTTCATGTCACCTTCTACGATGACCTTCTCATCTTCCTCTTTTTGTTGATCTTTCTCTTGAGTACATGGAGGATTTCATGGTAACCATGAGGGAACTCTCTCGATCTCTGATTCTAATGCCTTCTCTTCATCAAGCGCAGCCCATGGTTCCTTGATCTCCTCCTTTGAATCTTCTTTTGCTGAATGCGATCCTTCAATGTTGTCAATATAATCTCTTTCTTGCACTACTCTTTTTGAGCTATGGTGAATATCATTGAGCTCAAGAGGGGTCATTTGGACATGTTGTGCCTCAGCATTGCAATTGGGTTGAGCTACTCCAATGTGCGGGTTTGGAAATGGTGGTATGGGTTGTTTAGTGGGGGTGTATATTTGAGATGGATGTGGACGGGGTTGTGGTTCGGCAGGCATTTGGGGTTGCCTTGGTGGAGTAGGAGGCGATGGTTGCAGTTGAGTAGGTGGTGGAGGAAAATGAGCAAGAGGAGTGGTTTACTGGGGCCTCCACCCCTGATGAGGTGCATTCTACTAAAGCTATGGCTAAGCATAAGAGTGAAATGAATGAGCAGTTGGTTGGGCATAATATGGATCTGTGAAGGAACAAGGAGGAGGTGTGGAACAGGAAGGATGAGCAGGGGGAACCTAAGAAGGCATGAAAGTGGCTTGATATGGGTCATAATAGGTTTAGAATGTCTTTTGCATTCCCTCCTCATAGGTTCTCAGTCCATGTCACCTCCTTTGGTTCATGAAATAAAGTGGTTCAGTGACACCTTTGGCCCTTTGATTTGCAGCTTTAAGCCTGGGCAAGGAAGGGCACTGATTCGTAGGATGGTATTCTTCACAGACGAAACAAACTTCTAGGGAATGCATTGGACATTCATTCCTAGTATGCTTTCTAGTGCACCTAGGACAACATATGGCCAAAGCCCTCTTGGCATCCTCTTGCTTCTTTCGGATCTATAAGGTATCCAGTTGCATGGAAAGAAACTACCTCATATCACTCTTGAAATCTTCTGTCTGATTTGCAAATTCACTTTTGGATAAGGTACTACTCCCAACATTTCTGCTTTCAGCCATTTGCTCTAGAGGAATGTTTTCTTCTTCTTCTCCCCTAGAGGTTCTTCAAATATTTCTTGATGTCCACCTAGGGGTTCTTCTTACTCATAGCCATCGAAGAAGAGAGAATGTTGGCTGTGTGAAGTAGTGGGGGTTGTTGTCCAAACATTTCTCTGACTTACCTCTACTCCTAAAAGGCAGGAAAGGAAATATTTTTGGTTGGTTTTTGTATTTTTCTACTTGTAGATGCAAAACTAAAATAGATTGAACTGCAACTAACTATCTTGCTGAAATGAAAATGTGGAATTGAAATGAAAGCAGGAAAGGACTAATCTATTTTGCTGAAATTAAATTGCAGGAACGAAATGCTAAGCTACGCTTGCGGAATTGAAATTGCGGAATTGGAATGCTAATTTACGCTTGCATAAATGAAATGCTAATCTACACTTGTAGAATTGAAATTAAGGAATTGAGATGCTAATCTATGAAAGCAGGAAATGTCTACTCTACTTTTCCGGAAATGAAATTGCAGAATGGAAATGAAATAAACTACTTAGCAGAAGGTTGTAGTGGAAATAGAAGAAAAGAAGCAATCACCAATACTCTGATGCTTCCCCGGCAATAGCGCCAAAAAGAGTGGTGGGCTCTAGTATTATAGCAATAATTCTGCAATTCCTGGAACTCCCTTCTTTACTTTTATCAACACAGTAGTTCGTAACAAACTTGGAAGCAACGGTGTTGTATGCACAAGTACTAACTCTTGCCGGAGCTGTCACTTGGTCAACTGACACAAGTTCGCTAGGGGCTCAAGCCAACTTCTATGAGCTCTGAGAAGAAGCTTGTTAACTGATGGATGGAATCTAACTCGAAGGAAGCTAATCTGCTTGTGAAAAGAAACTGAAAAGCTAAAAGAAAGTGCAAACCTTAGCAAACCCTAATCTGACCAGCTAGTCCTACTGATGCGAAAAGAGGATGCAAGCTACTGAAAGAGATGTAATGCAAGCGAGGCCTGCAATAACCCAAAATATTTAATCTCTGTGCATATCAGCGTGCATCTTATTTTTTTTTCAAACTAAAACTTCAGTAGTTGGCAATTTCACATAATACCATGTGCATGCGGAAGTTTATCTTTCACGAATTGAAACTTATCAATGCAATCAGCTCACAATGCAATTGGCTCACACATTAAACTTACCTACTTGACACATTCAGCTCTGTGTTCCTTACACATTTACCTTTTCCCAATTCAGTTCATAACGCATTCAGTTCTTGTTTAGAACTCTGCGTTATTTTTGCATTACGTTTCAACATCTCCACGATATCAATTCCGCCTTTCTTAATTTCAATACCTTTCTGTAAATCGACTTCCAAAATTCAATACCAATTTGGATTGAATCTTATTCGATCTACTTCCAGGCTGATCGATCCAATTTACAATCTGGGTTTCAATCTTGAAGACCATCTCATCGAACGCTCCTTTATGTTCTATTCTCAATATTCATTCAGGACTCGACCATTTTAATGGAATTGCATTCCAGTTCCACACATTACTATATTCCTTGCAATTTCTTTAGTCCATGATTATCGACCATCCATATCATATCGTATCATATTGAATTCTATTAAATAGTAGTTTAATCAATGGATTTCACACACAAAATTCGATTTCAATTTAATCCATACTGAATTGTGGATTCATTCAAATTAGCAACAACCAATCGAGCACCTATTACACGCATTCCAGATTTAGTAGTTTTACAATTTGGGTTTTAATAATATCCACACCAAGTATTTAAGCCGAACTAACAATCCCTTGCAAAGTTGATTCATTCAATTGTTCTTAAACTCATAAATAATGATTTCCCAAAAAAATTATACAAAGCGTGCTTTCTTTGTTTTAAACCTAGTTATAGAAAAATATACACCACTCCATAAATTGAACCATATAATTTATAAAATCACTTTTCACCTTAACATTAAAAATACTTACAAATTTTCTTCGTGGCCAAATATTCAATAGTTGTGGCCTTACAATTTGTTGAAGGCTTACAACCCTACTGTTCAAGCCTACTCTCAATCCCACACTTTCTCACTCTCTCCCCTTCTGATCTTCAATGCCTTTGAGGCTTGATAATTTATAATAATTTAGAATGATCTATTCTAAGTTCAATCCCTTCAACTTCTCAACAAAAATCCTAAAATCACTCAAATAAAAACTCTAAAGCTCTACATGCAATGCATACAGATGACAAAAAGCCTGTTGAGGCTTTATTCCATCTTTTCCCTATTTTAAAATAGAAAATCCTCCTTATCACTTAATGATCCACATCCATTCCTTTTATGCCTAAAAGCTCTCCCTAGTTCCTATGTTCTAATTTATTTATTTTGAGAATATCTAATTAAATCACACTTAAAAGCCTAAATATTAAATTCAATTGGAAGTTAGGAAACTAATTCCAAGAATGCATGATTCCCTATGTCTGCTAATTTCCCTTGGGCTGAATGCTCCTGCATCAGACTCCCAAGGTAGAAAATATTTATGATCTCTTGATCATGTGTCCAGATCTGTGTATGCCTGGATCCCATACCTTGAGCTGTAATTTTCCATTTGCCATTGCTTCTTTCTGATGTTCTTCTCCAGGTTTCCACACTTTATGCTGCTTGGCTCTACTGGTTGTGCTCTCGCAATCTTTTGCTGCTTTCCTTTTGTTTTATCACCGCTGGCCTCTTCTAGGATACTTTCATCATCATCCGCCTCATCAGTTCAATTTCTTTGTCTAACAAATTTTCTCCAGCATCTTCAATAAGACATGTACTCACAAAACAATAGTTAGAATAAAAAATATAAGGCTTCAGTGCCCCCATAGATATTGTTGCTATCAGTGTTGCCTCAGCTGCAACCATAAATGTCGCCTCACATGTTGATCTAGCTGTCACTATGGATGTTGCGGCCTCCCAAACTTCCTGTCCCTCTGCAACATTCCTTTGCTTGTCACCTACAATTTCATCTGCAACTTTTTTCTCTGGTTCAGATGTCTCCTCAACTTCCTCTAGCAACACTTCAATATGCTGCTCTGAGTTCTTTCCTGACTCCTCTGTCAGCAGATCGGTATGCTGATTTGCATTCACCATGATACTATCAGCTAGTCTCGCCTTCTTAACATCTATCTCCAAGATGTCTTTCTGCTCTGATTCACTGTACTGAACTCTTTCTTCTACTGCAACCTTTCTATCATACTCTGAGTTCATCAACAAATATTCTAACAATGCAATTTCTCTGTAGCATTGCTGAAGCATATCATCATCACCTACATCCATACATAAATTTTCAGTTTGCACAAAATGTTCAACAGTATCAACTGTTACTTCCCTTATTTGCACTTCACATTGATTCACTTCTTCTACATCCATAAGAACTTCCTCTTGTGCTGTCATAGTTTCACAAGATTGCACATCCTCCTCAGTAAAACCTATCATCACATCACAATTGTCAGCTACAAAAATACATGGTTTTACATTATCCAGCTGATCTGGATTTTCCCAATAACTCAAGAAATCATCAATGATCTTCTCCTCTGTTTCACCAATGGAAACCTCCTCTGCACCTACAAACACACACAACTCATCAGTTTTAAAACCACAAGAATTTTTGGTCTTGACTGCTTCCTCCAACATTTTCCCTTGAACATATCTACGTGTGGAATCTTCAAATTCCATCTTTGGCTCAAGAACTTTAAGTCCCTTTTTCAACAAAGCAACCATAATTTGCCTCAACCTCCTTTGCAATTGTCGCCAAATCACTCTCTTTCCCTTCAGTAGAAAGATCCATTTTCTATTATGGTTTTTCTGCTCTTGCAGCCATTCTTCCAGTACCTGCAATTGTACTTTTATTTCTACAATCTTTCTTTCTCGAACTTCTGCAGTCATCTCATCTCTATGGCATTTCTCTGAACCTCTTCCTCTGCCTCCTTTTCCTCTAGAAAAACTCCTTCTGCCTCTTGCATCACCTCTTGTGGGTGCATGTTAGGTTGAGCTACGGCTAGCTCCTTCTTTAGGTGTTGTTGGTCTTCCTCTACCGCCTTGACTTCCTTTTCCTCTGAGAGTCCCTCTCCCTCTAGCAGACTTCTTCTTCATGAGTTTCTCACTCACCATGAGTTGTACTAGCCTTTGCAACAACAATCTCTCTTGCTGCCACTTACCTCGCCAAGCTCTCCTCACTCAGTCTTTTGGTAAGTACTAGTTCACTACCTCTGAAACCTTCTTGAACACTCCTCTGCTCTCTCTAGGCTGTCTCTTCAAGTCACTTTTCTCTTCAGGACACTGCAATTGTCCTCCTTATCCAGCTTTTAGCTGAATGCCAAGTTCACTGCCATCATCTTCTCTGCAACCATAAACTTAAATCATAAATTCCAAATCAAAAAATCATCTCACCTTTAAGATCCTACATGATCTTGTCTTCTTTCCACTTCTGCAATCTTCTTCACTGCATTTGTGTAGCTCGCATATTAAATTTAAAAATCATTTATCACACATTCAAAGAAACACACTTCATTTCTCAATTGTATTCGTTAAAAAAACAAACTTCTTTAATAACCATTCCCACTCTGATACCACCTGATGCAAGCCAGGCCTGCAATAACACATAACCTTTAATCTCTGTGCATATCAATGTGCATCTTAGTTTTTTTTTCCAAACTAAAACATCAGTAGTTGGCAATTTCACATAATACCATGTGCATGCAGAAGTTTATCTCTCATGAATTGAAACTTATCAAAATATTAGACTCAAACACCATTAAATCAAAGCTTGATTTTTTCTATGCACTTTTTTCATCAGTTAACATTCAACGGTTCAATGCATTAGAGGCTTTTATAAAAGACCCATAAAGGATTTTAACCAATCACTAGTTTTAACACTTCGGCTACTGTGTATGGGTTCGGCTCACAATGCAACTGGCTCACACATTAAACTTACCTGCTTCAAACATTCAGCTCTGCGTTCCTTACACATTTACCTTTTCCCAATTCAGTTCATAATGCATTCAGTTCTTGTTTAGAACTCTGCGTTTTTTCTGCATTACGTTTGAACATCTCCACGATATCAATTCCACCTTTCTTAATTTCAATACCTTTCTGTAAATCGACTTCCAAAAGTCAATACCAATTTGGATTGAATCTTATTCGATCTACTTCCAGGCTGATCGATCCAGTTTACAATTTGGGTTTCAATCTTGATGACTGTCTCATCGAACGCTCCTTTATGTTCTATTCTCAATATTCATTTAGGACTCGACCATTTTAATGGAATTGCATTCCAGTTCCACGCTTTGCTATATTCCCTGCAACTTCTTCTGTCCATGATTATCGACCTTCCATATCATATCCTATCATATCGAATTCTATTAAATAGCAGTTTAATCAATGGATTTCACACACACAATTCGATTTCAATTTAATCCATACTAAACTATGGATTCATTCAAATTAGGAACAACCAATCCAACACCTATTACACGCATTACACATTTAATAGTTTTACAATTTGGGTTTTAATAATATCCATACCAAGTATTTAAGCGAAACTGACAATCCCTTGCAAAGTTGATTCATTCAATTGTTCTTAAACTCATAAACAATGATTTCACAAACAAATTATACAAAGCGTGCATTCTCTGTTTTAAACCCAATTATAGAAAAATATAAACCACTCCATAGATTGAACCATATAATTTCTGAAATCACTTTTCACCTTAACATTAAAAATACTTACAAATTTTCTTCGTGGCCAGATATTCAACAGTTGTGTCCCTTACAATTTGCTAAAGGCTTACAACCCTGCTGTTCAAGCCTACTCTCAATCCCACACTTTCTCACTCTCTCCCCTTCTGATCTTCAATGCCTTTGAGGCTTGATAATTTTTAATAATTTAGAATGATCTATTCTAAGTTCAATCCCTTCAACTTCTCAACAAAAATCCTAAAATCACTCAAATAAAATTTCTAAAGCTCTACATGCAATGCATACATATGACAAAAAGCCTCTTGAGGATTTATTCCATCTTTTCCCTGATTTAAAATAGAAAAGCCTCCTTATCACTTAATAATCCACATCCATTCCTTTTATGCCTAAAATCTCTCCCTAGTTCCTGTGTTCTCATTTATTTATTTTGAGAATATCTAATTAAATGACACTTAAAAGCCTAAATATTAAACTGACTTGGAACTTAGGAAACTAATTCCAAAAATAAATGATTCCCTATGTCTACTATTTACAATGATTTCCCTTGGGCTGAATTCTCCTGCATCAAGATGCCATTACTTCTAGGAAGGTAAAATACATGTGTCTAAACTACTTCTATCTGAAGAAAACATGTTTTTGTATTTTTGAATAAGCTGTCAGAATTATCATGCATGTGCTTTCACTGTTCTTGACTGTGCCGAGGTGGATCAGCGAGTGGAAATGCTTGGAAGAGGTCGAGAAGGTTCAAAGAGGGCCTAAGGGGTCCCTAACACCCTTCCAGAGAGATTCACAGAGTTTAGCAATCAAGAAACCTCATTTGTGAGCTTCTATAGGAAGTCTACAAGGGTTCTACAGGATGTTCTGGGATTTCTACACGATGTTCTGCGATTTTATACAGGATGTTCAGAAATGGGATTTTGGAGGATGGATGGGTGAAGAAAGATGAAGGAGTGGGTATGGAGGTAGGATAGGAGTTCAAGGTGGTCAAGGGACTGGTGGATGGAGCTGAGAGAAGATGTGGATGACTGAATTTGTTCAAAGAGGGCTGAAGCAACGTTGCACATAAAAAGGTAGGGTTATGTGGGAAAAATGACAAACATGAGGCAAGAAACCAAGTTAGGGGATGGAGCAGATCGGTCTAATGGAGTTTGGGTGGATGGAGAAGTGGTGCAGGTGCTCTGCAATTTACATTTCGAACTGAACCAATAAAGACTTGCAAGAAATCAAAGACCTAGTTATGCCAACCTAATCTGATCTAGCTAACAGTAAAGAGAATGAAGAGAAGCTTTATTTTCAAGGAAAACATGTATATTAACTATGCAACGAAACATTCAAATATATGAACATGTAACCAACTTTTGCAAACGAAAATCGTACACTAGTGATTGCATGGCAAAGCAAAAATAGTGTTTTTTGAGGCAGCAAGGTCACTTTGATCCCAGCCCCTGATCCTATGAGGGAGAGGTGAAATCAAAGGTGCACGTTGGCCTTTTTATGAAGATTTTTCCCTATTATTAACCTATCAACTAAATCTGAAAATGAAAAGCTACTTTAACCATCAAAAGCAACCTAAATAACAAAACAAGATTTAAATCTAAATAGCAGATTTTATTCTAAGAATGCAGCAAAGACACATGAAGGTAAACAAAGGAGGTACTAGGCACTTGAGCTGGGCCCAACCCCAAGAGCTATAGCATCTTAAGATATATTAGAGCTGGCGCAAAGCTGGATTCATCTTTATTGATCAAAAGAATAGTTACATTCCAAAAACTGTCCAGAATGAAAAGCTTGAAAATGTGTTGAAATGGAGAGCTAAACTACTGCCTAAAAAATGACTAAAAACCAAACTACAAACTAGATAACTTCTGTCTACAAAGTGACTAACTGAAATGAAGCCCTATGCCCTCTCATTTATATAATTTAAGTACCCCAACAGTCCTCCTAAACTTTAGGGACTCGGCTAGCCAAAACTTGTAGTTAACAGCAGTCCTACCTCACTTGCTTGGTTACCCTTGTGATAATCGATTTGGTGGCCCTTGAACTCCAAGCTGATGGTGGAGAATTCGAGGTAAGGGCCCATAAATG
>APFE030518677.1:0-15291 GCA_000404065.3 Pinus taeda
ATTGTTACATGTTCTCTATCATTATAATATACAGATAGTTGGGGGTTTCCAGCTGTATGCTTTCCCCATTACATATTGTGTTGATATGTGTGATTGATGTTTCAATGTGCGCATGCGATTGTTTTTTGAATTCCGCAAATTGATGATCAATGGTAGAGGAGGTTATGTATTATGCATGCATTCCGCAAATAGTGTATAATCACAATAATCTCTGTGAATAAGTGTTATATTATTCAAAATTTATACATGGTATCAGAGGAAGTTGATCATCAAATCTATTATTCAGAAAGTGATTTCAAATGTTAGTGCTACAAAATATTTCCAAAAGTGCTATGATTCTAAACTTACACAGATAAAGTATCACAATAAGTTCATATTTATATATGGATTGTCCAAAGTTTATTATTTTCTAAAACCCTGTATCACGTGAGTATTTCAATATTGTGAGTATTTCAATATTTCAAACCAACGAAACTTGATTATTCTCTTAAATCGCTATCATTGGGAGTATTTCAATATTGCAAACAATAAGCAAATCCCATTATTAACAGATAATAACTTCTGATCTTAAAAATGTTGGTACCAACAAATATCGAGGCGAATTATTATGTATCTTGGTTTTATCATATAATTTCGTTTCTACATAGGCACAGCCTCCGTGCTTCCACATACTAAATTAGGTTTACAAATTTAATCATTGGACCCATTTGCATAAATTGGAGAGTTTGAGAGAGGGTCTCAAGGTACAGAGGAATTTGCTCTCGAAAAATCTTGAGTTTGAAAGGGCTCTGGAATATTTGCAATTGTATTTGATTCACAAAGATGGGGCAGTGCCATTGGACATGTTAATTGTGTCAACAAAGGGGCCAGTTTTCTTTCATGTTGAATGTGGAAACGCTGAACGTGGCATAAATGGCATAATATTCTCCTCACTAAATGCAGTAATCTCGCCAAGCCATTGCTCAAGTTTTCCTAAAATGGAAACAAATCAACCATGGAAAATACTGACAGTTGTTCTTCTAATCAACGGTTGAAAATGAAAAGGTATACAAAAGTCGGTGGTATTCTTTTTTTTGAAAGTAAAAGAGAATATTTCTCATTATAACCAAAAAATAATTTATTAGAAATAAAAATAAAAATCGTTATTAACGAAAGTTTAACTTGTTATTAGGAACAAAAGTTACTATTAATAAAAAAAATTATTGAGATTATGTTCATTTTTTTTCTTAGGGAAAGTGTGTAAAGTAGGTACAAGAAAACATTTCCATTTTAAGCTTTGTAAAATGTACATTTTTTATAACAATAAAATTGTTAAATATTTAATTTATATCTATGATATTTTTTTGTCGTTGTTTGAGATGATAGTTACAGGTTTGACCTTTGGTTTGAGAAACCACTACTCAGGGGTATCCAAGTCGTCAAAATCACTCAAGGATCTCGATGGCACCCTACCTAAGCCACACCAGCCTTTAACATGATTGGGTTTTGCCCACAAAGTTTTGAACTAGTGACCTTCACATCGACTTAGCAATACACCCCATCACCATCTACTCTACACCTTATAAGTATAACTTATAATATGAATTATAAATTGTAAAATTTAATAAATTAAAAAAAATTTAATAATTCCTACTAATATTTTATTTATTATTTATTTAATAAAAAAAATCATAATAATTAATGTTTTATAATTATTATAAGTTTTAGGGTAGTTCAATTCATGATGGTCCTAAAATAAAGTTTTATGTACAAGGAGGTTTGACGTTCAAATCTCCTTATTCACCTTTTATTTTTCAATTGAAGAAATTGCACCTGGAGCAGCTTACAGGCGTACATAGTTCTGCCTGGAATTGGACCGGGAAACCTTTGGGGATCAAACCTCCCGATCTAACTGTTGGACCACATCCTCTAGACTTAAAACCCCCTTATTCCCTTATGCTTGCAAAAGTTTTAATTTTTCAATTGAAGGGGACCAAACCTCCCGATCTAACCATTGGACCACATCCTCTAGACCTAAAACCCCCCTATTCCCTTGTGCTTGCAAATTTTTTATTTTTTCAATTAAATAAATTGCACTTGGAGCAGCTCACATGTGTACATAGTCCTGCTTGGGATTGGACCGTGAGACCTATAGGGACCAAATCTCCTAATCTAACCGTTGGACCATATCCTCAGAATTAAAACCCCCCTATTCCCTTATGCTTGCAAAAGGGAATATACATTAACACCTAAAGATTATAGTAGTAGCAATTAAAATTGACATACAACGGAAATATAAAACCAACTCAATTGTCAATTCTTCTAGATATAAAATATAAAAATTATATATAATAATATATATATATAATATATAAATTATTTTTTATGTAATATGTATGGTATGACTTTACATAATATTATATTTGAATTGATGATAATTTTTTGATAATTGTTATTTTATTAAAATAAGATTATAATTTTAATGGGTGTTATTTTTAATTTTTATTAAAAAAAAATTGAGATGATTTTATTGTTTTATTATATATTTTTTCACAAACTTATTTTTCACTTAGTTTTCTTTTTGGATACTCTGGTTTATAAATTACCAAAAAAATAAATTTATTCCAACTTTCATAGAATTACAATGAAATCTAATAATAAAAAAAAAATGGACTTTAATAGGATTGTAATTGAGACCACATAAATTGGAGAAAATTTGGACTTTAATAGGATTGTAATTGAGACCAGATAAATTTACTCCAACTTTAATAGAATTAAAATTAAAATCTAATAAATGAATTAATTTTTTTCCTATTTTAACAAGATTGTAATTGAGACTCTACTAATAATTGATATGGATATCAACAATTATATTTTATATTTCAAATTTTCAACGATTACAAAGTTATCTAATAAACGAATATTATTTTTTTCTACTTTAATAAGATTGTAATTGAGACTTTATTAATAATGGATATGGATATCAACGATTATATTTTATTTTTCAACTTTGAGACTTTATTATTAATAATGGATATGGATATCAACGAATATATTTTATTTTTCAACTTTGAGACTTTATTATTAATAATAATGGATATGGATATCAACGAATATATTTTATTTTGCAACTTTTCAACTATTACAAAGTTGGTGATATAGTTGTTTGCAAAATCACTATTTTGTAGTATTTAAATCAATTTTTTTAATATATGAATTGATTTAATATTTTTAAATATCTCTTTACAACATTGAATTAGTATTTCAACAACTAAAATTTATATTTAAAAAAATTAAACAAAATTGTGAGTAAATTTATTTTAATATATATATATATATATAATATAAATAAAATGTTTAGACAAAATCTATAATTAGATGTACATGTGATCTACAAAGTGAATATAAATGGGCTTTAGTAATAATTTAAAATTGATTCTTAATTTGATGTTGAAACCAACATTATAGTTGATGTTGAAATTTATATTTTTATCTTAATTTTCAATGTGATTTTAGATGTAATATTAATAGTTCAATGTTAATTAAGTCTCTGAAGAGGAAGTTACAATCAATACAAGTTTTGTTGCAACTCAAAACATGACAATAGAATTTCAATTTACCACCTAAATTGCATTTATAATGACAAAAATGTTGAAACTTAGAGTAATTTAATTTTCAATTATTTTGGTGGCAACTTAGATGGCAATTATGGGTTAAATATCCTAAAATAGAATAGCATATTAAACCCTTGAATATCTTAAAATATAATAGCATGTTAAGTCCAAAAATAATTGCTTTGCTTGATTTTTATTCTTGCTAGTTTGGCTCTTGGAAATATTCTAACCCTCATGATTATCCTTCAATGTAAATGCCCCTTATGCGGTAGATTCAAGGCTAACAAACATGTCTTTGGGTGTTGTGGTTATGTTAAATCTATGTTGGATTGGACAATCAAATTTTGAGGATATCTTTTTCATACTTTTTAAACCAAGAAACTTGTCCTCTTAAAAGATAAACTTCCTTGGGTTATAGATTTTTATGCAATATGACAACTTATCATAATTGAATTGTTTTTCCTCATCCATAAAAAATAAAGTGATGTTATGTTTAATAAAACACACCCTGTTAAGAATTTTGTGTAGTAGCTTGCAAACACCATCATCGTAATATTTCCTAAAGGCCACATCAATAAGTATTCAATAGCCACATCTAGCAAACCTCACCCAAGGGAGGAGAAACACCACCAGGATTTGGACCTAGGTCATTATCATAGCAACCTCTCCAAGTTACCACTAGACCACAACCTAATGAACACCATGTTAATCTCTACATGCAAAGTTTTATATAGATACAAAATATCAAGATAGATGTGGTACACTTACACCAACTCTTGGATCATTGACGAGTTGCACTTAGCTAGCATTAATAACTAAATAATTGTTCATCACCTCTTAGTGCATTTGATCTATCAAGGTGATCCAGATGCCTGAGAGAAGGCCTCAACACAACATCGCTTGAGTTGTGTGAGAGTGAAGGAAACATCATATGATTCATGTCCCCAACTCATGTATTACAATCATAACTTTTTATTTATTAACACTTTCCATCTTAGAAATAAAGAAACTTCATAAACTTCAACAAGGTTGTAATGGATGGTGTCATATCATTCCTAACCTAGAATTAACTAATGATAAATGAGGATCCATAATTAATAATTATGATGAATCCTTGCCTTATGTGTGGGTTATTCTAATAACATTATTTTTACAACTATTATTGTATGTGACTTGTTATATGGGTGAGATATAAACTTCATGTTTATTCTATTATTATGATAAATAAAATGTTATATGTGCATTTGTATGCTTTAAGAGGCAAATTTATTGTATGTTGGTGGGTAGTTTTGGTGATAGAGCCTTTTTGTATTGTTCTAGTTAGTGATAGTTTTATTTGTTGGTAAGATATGTATTATCTTTTTATGGAGAAAGTTTTTGGGCATTGGGGACCACCTTGGGAAATAAATTAGCCTCCTTCTCAGCTTAAAGCAAGAAAGAAGTTGTTAGTACTAGGCTAGTGCATAGTATATAGTCACTCAAGAGCGCCACATAGTTACTCTATTCCAAAGCCTAAACATGTCAACTTACAAGACTTGAACCTGGGTGGGAAGGATCAAAATTTTTCTTCCCAACCACCCAAGCTAAACTCAATTGATAGTAAGTGATCCAAAAAAAAATGTTAGTATTGAATTAAACAAAAAATTTCATTGTCGGGCCTTTAACTGACATGATTTTGCATGTGAACATGAGCAACACATTCTTTAATAATATTTTACCATCACATCAACATCATTCAAAGAAATAAGCAATGCAAGCAGCTTGGTAACGAATTTCACCTTGGTGGAAGGGAATATGTCTTCAGATTCGCTTTAAACTACAAATCACTTTATTGGTATCGAGGCAATCTCCTGATTACAAAAATGGTTGAAACATCTCATCATATGTGGATCATGCTCCATAAGGAGTTCTCTTCTCATAAAGGGGCCAAAGGAACTCACATAAAAGACATTTCACAACACCAAGAGGCTACATTTTCCCTCAATACAAGTTCCAACCTCCACACTCCAAGCCATTGCAAAGCTCCTCAACAAGATCCCTAAAAGGCTCCCTCAAAAAGCTCTCACAAGGGATTTAAACAATTTTCATGACTCCATAATTCAAGGAGACTAAATCCATAGAAAGAGGATCTACAAGCTTTTTAAGAAAAGACAAGATCCACCAAATTAGGATATACAACCACTCAAGGGTTAAAAATGAAAGACAATCCCAACCATGTCCATCAGATTATCAACTTGTCCTTGAGACTAGGAAACTAATTGTGAGGTGGATTCTCACACATAATTAGTTTCCTTTTTCAAAATTAATGAAAAATCATGAGCACTTTAAGCTCACATAAAGTATTAATCATTTACGTATTTCCCCAAAGTTTTTTGTGAGCTTCTTTTTAGTATGCAAAGATGATAGTTTCTCAAGTGGGGATCCCCCTAGATCATTCCTCCCAACTGACAGACTTTTGGTCCTCCAAAAGCATAAAAAAGATGTACAATTTGATGTGTTCCCCCATTGTTGGATTTTCATAGTAGATCCCTTAAACAGGCCACACTTTCCACAAATAGACCTTTGTTCTTCAGAATTAGAATGATGACTGACACTTGTATCCATTTGTAACCTCCAATGGTTGAGTAATTCCTTGGGCATTAATACTAAGTCCTCCTCCTTTATACCCCATCTTGGTGAGGAGTTTCATATCGGTCCCTAAAATAGGTATCTCAATTCTTCCAATAGAAATAGCATCATGAGAAGAAGGAGTTTATTTTACCTTCAATGTTATTGGTGATTTTTGGTCATCTTCATTAGAAACCTCCCCTTTTGTAGGAACATTCTCCCATTTTTTCCTCCACAACGTGATCTAACATGAGCCTCAATTTCCGCTTCTCCTCCTCTGCATCTTGTAGAATCCTTTTAAGCCCTACCTTCATTGCTTTAATGCATTGGTTAATTCTTCCCAACTCTTGAAGTCTTGCTCACTTCAATCCCTTGTCCCATGATGACATTCACAATCCCTGGAAAACTTGTCATATTGCTCTAGCTTGATAACAGAGTTCACCCTGGGGGAAGTGGCTACGTCTTTAGATTCACTTTAAACTACGAAACACTTTATTGGAATTGAGGTAATCTCCTACTTACAAAAATGGCTAAAAAATCTCATCATATGTGGATCATGCTCCATAAGGAGTTCCCTTATCACAAAAGGGCCAAAGGCACTCACATAAAATACATTTCGGAACACCAAGAGGCTTCATTTTCCCTCAATACAAGCTCTAGGCTCCACACTCCAAGCTATTATAAAGCTCCTCAACAAACTCCCTCAAAAATTTCTCACAAGGGACTTAAATAATTTTCATGACTCCATAATTCAAGGAGACCAGATTTGACGTACGCATCCTACTCACCCTGAGTAAGAGGCAACACTAGGCAAGTCTAGCTCCCATTTTCCAGTCATGGGAACTTAACTTTAAAATTTAGACCCTCTTTTTCACCCTCTTATCTTTTATTGTTATAATTATACATTTTTTTAAATTTTTTTTCAAACACATAAGGGGTAATGGTCCCTTCTTTGCCAACCTCCTGTTGCCATAGGCCCACCTGACAATCAGTTGTGTGAATGGTCGGGACTAAGTGCACTTAATCGATGTCTCAACTATTGGTCTGACACCCGACTCTTGACCAGTCAGAGTTGGTCTTGCCCAATGTGTGTGTGTGTGGAAAATGCAACCCAACTCTCGACCTCTGACCTAGTCAAGGTCAACTTCATCCTTTCATTGCATCTCCCTTTAGCTACAATCATTCACCAAAATTCCAACCTAATTGGTAGTTGTTCCCTTTTCTGCACTTGCCATGGAAGACTTTTGCAGATGTTCTAACCTTCAACCATGTCACTCAACTTGACAAGAATTCCACTTGGTTGATCTCAGTGTTGTGCAATCTCAATGAACAATATGGAATTGACACGCTTAGGGTTTATCTCCTTATATTAGGATCAGGTTTAGGCATTATGCTCGTTATGAGGTTGAGATGCACTTCTCTTCACCGCATCAAAGTGGCTCATTACCTTTGCCATGGCTTGTTTAAGGGACTTTAGCCCTAATTTTCTGCAATGCAACTAAGGAGGCCTTCTCTAATCATTATCTTGATGCACTTCCTCTCGATGTTGATTTTCTTGATCCATCTTTCTTGACCAAGTCTCTGATTCAAAAGTCCTACAGACCTCCAGAACAACTGCAGGGTTTGACACCTACGACAATAAGTCATTAACTCTTTTCACGGGACTACCCCTACTAAGCTTGGGTAATAGATGTTGTAATAGGTTTCAACCTCTCCTAGTTTCCTCGGTTCCAAATAGGAAGTTCCAGGAACGATGGTTTTGGCACATTATCAGCCATTACTTACCATAGGCTTGGTGTGAACTTCTGAAAGGACTTCACCTCTCCTGCCACATGTCGACAATGCTTGAACCTTCTTCAAGGCTGCAAGCAATTCTAGGGTGCGATGCCGAACCTTATGGTTCCCCACTGACACCATGAGGATGCTAGCAACAAATATCTAATCTAATGAGGATGCTAGCAATAGATATCTAGTCTATTAAAAATGCAAAGTTAGCTAAGCCTTCCTACAAGATCCTCCAGCTAACCTCATGCTTTGAGGGAGAAATGCCACCTTCGATGCTCTCACAGCACACTCTGTGCAGATGCATGAGTTTTGAGCTGAAATACCAAGAGTAAATAGGGAAGTTCAATCCTTTCCCACACAAGCAATTTATATGTCGGCTTTTGTATGAATAAACATGGGTCCCTTAGCCATCTTATTCCCTTCAAATTTGTTCCAAGATCTTGAGGCCTTTTTCCCCAACCAATGGTTCATCATTTCTTTTACAATTTAAGCATTTTATTGAAATAATGTTCAGAGACATACTTAACTCCCAATATCAAGTTAATTATTATTTATTAGTATATCGTAAGCTTGGAATGAACACCGACAATCCATTCACATAGTATTTTTCTCCCTGTTCAGAAGTCCTGATTTACTTGGTTTATTTATCAACATTGTCCATTCAATAATCAACACAAATGCACAGATAGGCCTGACTTACCATCACTATTATATTTTTCACAGAGATGTAATCACCTATATAGGTCATATTAACATACAACAGACACAAGTCAATAACTATGACAACAACATGCAATATCATTTATCAGCAGACAATATAACAGACACAAGTCCAAAACTGTGACAACAACATGAAATATCATTATCAATAGACAATATAGAAGACAGAAGTCCGGAACTGTGACAACATCATGAAAAATCATTTATCAGCAGACAATAACCTCTGAGGGTAAGCACTTATCTTTGATTTGCAAGGTAACTAAGTCAGGGACAAGGACTCTCCAACTAGCCATAGGCAGTTGTAGCCATAGTTACTTGTTGTTGTCACCCCCAAGTCAAATTCCAGAGTCTAGGGGGGGTGATTTCTTAAGGGATTAAACATAAGCTACTAACAATGCAAGGACTCTAAAGGACCTCCTTCCTCAATCCCAATATTTTCTTGCTATCTTTTTCCGACACAAAGGATCCAAAGGTGCTCCCCCTCACCCTGAGCGTACACACAATGATTCATTCCCTCTATGTGTCAGTAATCCACTGTAACCACAGTCTAAAATCAAGTATTCCTTGTGATATACTTCAGGATGGTCTCTTCCCAAGTTGTTGCATGGCTCTAGAGACAACTATCTCAACCCACAGCCTCCAGGGGACCCAAGTTGTTACAGGTTTCCAAAGATTTCATCCGAACCCACAACCTCTAGGGACCCAAGCTATTACAGGTCTCTAGATACCTTTGTCTCAAACTACAACCTCCAAGGACTTAAGTTGTTACAGGGATCCAAGGATATTATCTCAACCCATAGACTCCACGGACCCCAAGTTGTTGCAGGGCTCTAAAGACTAGCAACTCAACCCACAGCCTCCAAGGAACCTGAGAACCAATCCCCTTCACTTCTCTTCTCTTCTCTTCTCTTTTGCAACTCTATTGACTACATTAATAGGATGTTTGTTTTCCTTCTTCTGGATGTGATCTGCATATCTCCTCTTAACTAGGATTTTCCATCTTCCGAATGGATCCTCTTCCCATCAGTGTTTTTATCAAATTCTCTCTTGTTTTATCAAATACTAAAAAAAACCATCCCTTTTTCAAAAGAATCTTGATTCCTTCCTTCGAGCTGATATGCCCTAGATAATGTATCTGTGATTGGAATAAGTCACACTTGTTGAGATTTTCATCTAGCTTGTGCTCTCTCAACAATTGTAGTACTACAACCAAATGCTTATCGTGTTCTTCTTCTGACGTTGTGTACACTAGTATGTCATCAAAAAACATAATGACATAATTGTCCAAAAGGATGCAACACATTCCTCATTAAGCACATAAATCTAGCAAGGGCATTGGTAAGTCCAAAGGGTACCACTACAAACTCGTAGTGCTCATATCTCATTTTGAAAGCGGTCTTATGAATATCCTCCTTCTTGATTCTCATCTGATGGTATCTTGATCTCAGATAAATTTTAGAGAAAATTGTTGCTCCTCTTAACTAATCAAAGAGATCATTGATTCTTGGTAATTGATATATGTTCTTAATGGTCACTTTGTTTAGTTTTTTGTAATCAATGCATAATCTAAGAGTTCCAGCTTTCTTTTTCACAAACAGTATAGGTGCTCCCCAGGGAGATGTACTTGGCCTTATATAGCCTTTGTCAAGCATTTCTTTCAACTGCAATTTCAGCTCAACCAACTTTAGGGTGCTCATTCTGTATGGCGCCTTAGACATCGGTGTTGTCTAGGTACTAGCTCAATAGAAAAATCTACATATCTACGACAAGGAAATCTAGTAACCTTTATTGGAAAGACATCTACATACTACTGCAAAGCAGGGTATCCTTTTAGCAATTTAGCTTCCTCACTTCTTGTGTCCCGGTCAACATTCTCGTCCTTAGTAATATGTACTATAAATAACGTGCAACCTTTTCTATTGTTGTGTTTGGCTTGCGTAGCAGTAACTAACCTTACTGAAACAGGCTTTTTTGTGCCCTGCAACACTCTTTTCCCTCCTTTCTCTTTCAAGCACTCAATCGTTTTCTCATAGCAATCCACTTTGGTTTGATGCAAGTATCGCTAGCCCACGCCCAGCTACACTCCTAATTGTAAGATATTCAAGTGAGCGGTTGTGGGCATGTCACTAAGCTCAAATACACATGACTTTACCCAATGGTCTATCATTTTCTTTGTTTCAGTTGCCAACTGAACTAGCCAAGGTTCTTCATGAAATTATCTAACTAGATTGTATTTCTCAGTGGGTTATGGTCTGACATAGCTATAATCATAACCTAGATAAATTAAAATGGAAAAAACTTGTTCTTGCAGCTTACCGTCCATCTCAATGATGGGCGCCTTATGATCTGATTGGTGGTTAACCACTGCTGCATAAATTCTAGGCATAATTCAAGCTACCTCGACCATTGCGCTTAGCTCCTAAGCACTCTAAATCTTTAGTCTTGTGTTCTATTGATGTGGACAATTTCTTATTTTGTGATTCTTACAACAAGTCCAACATTTGAGTGGATCATGGCCTTCAAACTTGGGTGGTGTTGTTGTCGATTGCTGTGTTGTTTTCCTAATAGAAATGTTGGCCTTCTGCTGAAGTTATTTCATCTAAGCTGAGTGTTTACCTTCCTTTCATTCAAAGCCTCTCCTGGGCCAATTTCTCTTAATTCCAACATTACCCTTGGCCTGTCAAATACTTCTGGTATCAGGCATACATTGGACCTACTCATAGAAGTGTCCTAGCTTCTTGATAACTTCCTTCAAGGCTTGAGGCTCCAGTAACTCAATTTTGTCCTTAAACTCCATCGGAAATTCACTGATGAATCTTTGAAATTTGGCTTTTTCATCCTTTATATATGGCACATATCTCAATAGCTCTAAAAACTTGGTGACTGTTGACACCTAATCCGAAACAGATGGGTGAACTGGACAGTCATCAAGAAGATGAACTGATCCGTCACTTTTGTATATAAATATGTATTAGCTAAATGAATAATATATCAGTTTCTCTCGCTCATTCATTCTGGAGTTACCCTGGCCTGACATGGTATCAGAGCACAGGTCCCAGAAATAGTTGTAACTCCTGTTGTCCTGAGAGCTGCTCAGTCCTGACCACTACTCTGACATTGACTGCCTGACCCTGCACATTGCCTACACTGCTGAGTGATAGGCTTCTCAGAGAACGCCTCCCTGGCCTGACAATCTGAAGACTGCGTACCTGGCCTGGCAATCTGAAGACTGCGTACCTGGCCTGACAATCTGAAGACTGCGCACCTCGGTAACGCCGCTGTTCTTCTTATGACGTAAATGTAAGAAGCTGATAACGTTATTTAGAATTTGTTAGAATTTGTTTTTCTATGGCAATGGATTGGGCAAGACATCGGAGCTTCATTTCTGAACGGACCAACTATGCTTTTAGACCCCATAATGGTATCAGTTTGCATTCCGCGTGACTGTTTCCGCGTGACAGTTTCCAACCCATTTCGTCTCGGCCGAAGTCTTCCCTATTTTTCTCCTGCATTGTCTCGGTTACCCATCCGTTTGCATTCGCCACTTTACTGCCTCGGCTACCCATCTGTCCTAGTATGGTAACTCTGATTCAACATTGATCTTTACATCAGAAGTTGCAGTCATTTTTTTTCGACATGGCCTAAACTTTTATGACTTGGATGCCGCTTGCGTGTAGACGACAGTTAAAACATTTGCTACTCCCTGTAGCGTTCCTGACGTTGAAACCATTCGGGTGCAATCGGTGAAATGGAATTTCGTCTTCATAGTTGCTGTTGGGGAGGGCAGTAAGGGAGCAATAATACGTTTTGTTTTTAAATCTAGTGTTGCAGGGCCCAGGGGGCCAAATCTCAAACGTTTCACTCAGTTTTCGATGCTTTTCTGTCCAGGATACGTTGTCACAGTGTGCGTGCGGATTGAGAATTGAAAATTCTGTCTAGCAAAATTATAAGTTGGAGAATTGTAAATGCGATTTCAATTGTTTTGAATTCGCTCTGAGTGCTTTACACCCATCACCAAAATATCGTAATATTTTTGCAGTGATACATGTACCAGAATTGTGAATATGGTGTTATATATGCTGATTTTTTGAGATATATATGTGGTGATATATGTAGCAGAATTTTAATGATTTCTTTCTCCATAGCAAAATCATTTTTTAAAGCAGCGGAAGTCTTTTAAGAGCAATTTTTTTTCATCAGAAGTATATATCAGCAAAAGTTTTTTATATCAGCAGAAGTAACCTTTTACAGAATGCATTCAATCATCTCTATGATAGGAATAGTTCTCACTGGCAAGGAGAACTATCCTGACTGGTCTCGGATGGTACAACACACCCTCATTTTCAATGAGCTGTGGAAAGGAGTGTGTGTCGGAGAAGGAGACAGTGACCCAGAAAAGCCTACATCAGACAAAGAGCTTGCCATCTGGGAAAACAAGAACAGCAAAACGTATGCATTAATAACAGCGTCTGTAAATAAGGAGGTGAGTCGTCACCTTACAACATGTAAAACTGCCTTTGAAGCTTTACAAAAGCTGAAAGAGCTCTATGACTCACATTCTGCACTTGAAGTCGTCCAACTTATGATTAAACTCTTCACTCTTGAACTGCAAAATAATGACCCTCTTGCTCTTGCATCTGAAATAAAATCTATAGTGCATGATATCAATTCCACTAAAGTTGAGCTAGATATATCTCTTATTGCTTTTCTCAAGGCACTGTATCCTACATACTCCAATTATCTTGAGTCTTTGCAAGCAAATGGAAATCTCAAGGATATAACCTTTGACTCTCTTGTGAAAAAGTTTGTTGAAAGGGAAAAAGCCTTTGGAAAGAAGACAGTCCCTGAATCTTCTGAAGAGACTGTATGCATGGCTAATAAAGAAAAATATCCTGCTCAAGATTCTACAAGAGGAAGAGGTGGACGAAGAGGAAGAGGAAGATACTTCAGAGGCAGGGGGGGCAGACATCCCCAAGCAGAAAAGGCAGATTTACATTGGATTCGCTGCAAAAGAAATGGATCACATGATGCCTCTACATGCAAGCTACCATAGGACAAAATTGAGCAGAGAAGAAACCAACAGAAAGGTAAAAATGATGATACAGACAAAGGTAAAGCACCTGAATCCGCTCAATATATTGAGGCACAATTTAACATTGGAGTAAATGAAGATTTGTTTAACACTTCACTTGCTTCCTGGAAAAATGACTGGCTGCTTGATTCAAGAGCAACCTGTCACATGACTCATAGAAAAGACTTTTTTGAAGATTTCACTGACCACGTTGATGGAGTAGTTTACTTTGCAGATCAATCAAAAATCAAGCCATCAAGGCTTGGCACAATCAGGCTTAAACTGCCTGGTCTCCCAGACTTTCTTCTTGATCATGTTTTATATCTCCCACAGCTAAAGAGAAACTTGTTGTCCTTGGTCTACATCCGCCAGCAGGGTCACTCCATTCATATGTTTGATGGCAAGCTTGAGGTGAGAAAATCATCTGATCACTCACTTTTCATGAGGGAAATAGAAGAAGAAAGACTTCTCAAACTGCAAGGAACATCTTCTCATAAACAACATTTCTCATATATTACTCATCATGAAGAAGGTACACTTCCATCAAGTTTATTATGGCATGCTAGATTTGGACATTTAAACTATGAAAGTCTCTATTTATTGAAGAAAAATGGTGTTGCTGGTTTACCTACAATTCCTAGAAAACTCAAGCAATGTGATGCTTGCATTCTCCGAAAGCATATCAAACAGTCATTTCATGACTCACATTCAAGAGCACATAGGAAACTTGAACTCATTCATTCAGATTTATGTGGTACAATGCCTGTTCCTTCTACAAATGGAAATAAATATATCATGACATTTATTGATGACTACACCAGAATGTGTTGGGTTTATTTATTGAAGAACAAATCTGATGCTTTCCTAACATTCATAATTTTCATAAATGGATTGAAAATGATGCACAATCTCATATTGGGTCTATTCAAACTGATAATGGAAAAGAATATACATCAAATGAATTTGAACAATATCTTCACCAACATGGGATTAAACATCAAACAACTGTACCTTATAATCCCCAACAGAATGGTGTCGCTGAAAGAATGAACAGAACAATTTTGAATATGGTACGATCCATGCTTTTTTTCAAAAATGTAAAGATAATGTTTTGGGCTGATGCTGTTCTATGTGCTGCATATATAAAGAATAGATGTCCATCTAGTTCTATAAGAAACAAGACTCCTTATGAATTGTGGTATGGACATGTTCCTTCGGTCAAACATCTCAGGATTTTTGGTTCCACCTGTTATGCGTTGATACCAAAGGTACATAGAAACAAACTTGGTGCTAGAAGTCGTAAGTGTATTTTCTTGGGGTATTCAAATACCTCCAAAGCATACCGCCTCTATGATGAAGAAAATAAAAGGTTTGTTATATCTAGAGATGTAATTTTTCTTGAATCATCCAAATCTGACAATGTTGTTGAGCGGCAACTTGATTGCTTGGATAGATTCGCAAAATGAAATCATTTCAAGAATTTGAAAATCAGATTCCACATATTGAAGGGGGGAT
>APFE030518681.1:1963-27149 GCA_000404065.3 Pinus taeda
AAGGAAATAAAATATGGATGAGAAAAATGGAAATACGAACCAGAGGATTAGTCACTCATTTGAATCTCATAGTGAACGAACTGCAACGTTCATACCAAGTGGCGAAGGAAATGCAGGTCCACAATAGCCAAATGGGTCTCCTTTAAATCCTCCCTCAGATGCTCATCTTTGCGCCTGTGGAACCGACCTGAATACGTTCAATGCAAGACTTGAAAAGCCAACTTCTGCTCCAGTTAATTTTGATCTTACATACAACATGGATGGGAGAGAGCATATGAAGCTTATGGAAACACTCAAACAGATTTCAGATGGCAGCGTATGAGGCATGCTGCAAACAGAGGGAGTAGCATATGGAGCATTGCTACCATGTGAGAGATAGCAAAACATTTTGTATGGGAATGCAACAGTCTAGTTTTGAACGCCCGGAGAATAGCAAGACAATCCAATCTTCAATGCTTTTCGAAATAACTGGAGAGGGTAGTTTATGAAATAATAGGAGCTATATCATCAAATATGCACTCATCACACCATACTACCATGTCAGTGATGTTAGTTCAGTTCTGTAATATGGGCACAACATCGGTAGAATAGGAAAATAGGTAGAAAAGGGAGTTACAAGGGCATGAATGCTAAAAATAGGACTAGAGAAATGACAGAGGTTGTAGCTAGAATTTAGCTGAGAAAATATTCATGAAATGCATAAGTGATGGCAGAAATGACCTACACATAAAGGCCATAAAACAAATGGGTCAAAGTAATTATGCAGGGCAAGAATATGCCTGCTCTAATACCATGTTAAACACACGTGGGTAGCAAGAGAATCTGAAGGATAAAACATGAGAATACATTTTTATTAACAAATGATTTACATTTATAGTACATGTTGTGACCGTTGGGTTCCACATCCGAAGGTCTCTTGGACTCCTTTTGTCTATTCGGCCTCCACACTAACCCATTGAGGATTAGGTGTCCAACATTTAAAAAAAAGAAATTTATCAATTTCTCAAAATAAAGGAGAAAAATTGAAAAAAAACACGCTAATACACTATTTCTATATAGAAACATAGATTGTTTTAAAGCTTAAACATTCTCCTAAAACTAATAATAATAGATATTATAACGACAATAAATTTCATTTTAACTCTAAATTTAATAAAGGTCAGAAGGGATCCATTTTTTGGGGATACAAATGTTTCTCAATATTTCTATTTTTAATATTTTTTATATGTAAAGATATTAATATATTAATTATATATTATTAATTTCACTATATAGTTATTTTAATGATTTTCTTTCTCATATATTTACTTTATATTAATATTTATATAGTTTATTTTATAAGTATCTCTAATTGAAATTGAGTTCGTATATTTTAATTTATTGTCAAATTGTTAATTTAGTCGTAGAATGTAGTTGTCAATTCTAACATAATAGAATGAATCTCTATACATTAAATTTGTTATCTGTTTTACTAATGTATATATTTTTAGTTCACATATTTAATTTTTTTTCTAACAATAATAATATTTAAAGGAGTTTTAATTATGATTTTGATGATTTTTGTTTTTTGAACGATTGATGCTTTAGAACACATTAATCTTATGAGTTGTTTATTAATCTCTTTTATTTATTGGTTGCATTGTATTATGAATTGGTAATATTCTAACAATTAAAATTTAAATGACTCTCACAGCAATAATTGGAAAATATTTTCCCATGCAGTTATATCGATATATATATCATTATATTTATTTATAATATATATTATCTATAATATATATATAATCTTATCTTTCTAATTAGGTGATTTTTTTTTCACGGTGAATTTGTAACTTATTTGAGTTCTAGGGGAAGCCAAAGAATTTAGCACAAATACTATAACACAGAGGGTATATCTAACAACTCGTAAACCGAATATACCAAAAATTTATCATTAACAAAAATTTATGTTGAAAATGAGATCTACAACAAAGTTGTATTCCTCGAAGAGAAATAAAGGCAACACTAAAATTTTATATCATCCATAACCAAGTTTCACAATTCTCTAAGGGTTGTTTTATTATTTCCTCAAGTTCCCGAAGGACCTTCATGCCTAATAATAAGTGTCTTTCTCTTATGTGGTAAGCATTTATTGAAAGGGATGTAGTTGGTCCCATTTTCATTTTCTTAAGGAGTAAAGATTTAGATTTGATCTAGCCAATGGTTCCATGCACCTAAGCTTCATTTCATCACCGAACCTACCTAACCCACTAACCCTTGTCATTCCATAAATGCACTAAGTATGCCTCTCCCTTGTCTTAATTTATCTAACAAACCAGATTGACCGTCTTGATTCATTTAACGTGGGGGCACTCAAGTCCTCTCTCTCATTTCCCTGTGAACATGCCATGGCATGTGACTTATTCAATGCAGACCTCTATAAAGACATATTTTTATCACTCATAAATGTCCTCTTGGTTGTAGGAGAGAAATTCCGATGGGTAACCATTCAAAACCAATCTTACAAATTGAAGGTTGGCCCCATCAATCCAGAGAGGGTTCTCTCTGATAGTCTAATCAGTAGATCTAGTAATTGATGATATTTTTACACAGTGGCTAGATCTTCACTTGTGTTGTGTTTATGTAGGGTTTAGTTGGGCATGAGGGAGATGGTCCATTGGGCAATGGAGTTAACAGGCTAGGGTTTATGTCAACTTACCAAGATATTCCTTGTTTGATCAAGATTGATAAAGGGAAGGTTGATAGCACATCCTAGACATTGGCCATCATTATAGCTAAAGGAAGAAAAGACGAGAACAATCCACTATAGTAGGGCATATGAAAATAATTCTAAAGTAGCTTTAGAAGATAGGAATGAAAATATTTGAAATCTATGAAACAAAGCCTCAAATCAAGAATGAATTATGTAACATTTACTCTTATTCAAATATTTAGAAGGTCATACATTCAAATGATACTACAAACAAGTAAACACTCAAACATGTATAAAACACATACTAATACATACCATCACATTAATTTTTATATCATTGATCAAAATCCACTGATCTTGGAAAACTGTAGATTGATAAATCTTTTAACACACAGGTCAAAAACCCACCTTTTTTCCCCATTTCTCATGTAATATATAGGAAAAGTACAATAAATATAAGATCCACAAAGTATAGTAGTAATAATTGCATAATATTTACAATATATGAAATGTTTAGTGAACAAAAATATCATCATCTTAGCTATTAAGATCTCTATCTCGCACATAGCAATGGTCAAAGTACATTATAGAATTGTTTTGTGTGTTTTATGCTATTATTCTCGAACAAGGATAAGTCACAATTGTATTATAGGATCAATAATTGATCACACCCTTGTAGGCTAGATATATGGAATTGCAACTCATATTCGCTCTTGGTACCAAAACTAGTGCATGAACCTGTAAACCATGTTGAAACTATGCAACTTCCCTTGCAACTACTTGCTCCTTTCAAGGTTGTTTATCCTTATCTTGACTCGTATTATCTGCACTACCTCAGCCACAAATATCCTTTGGCATTTACCATAACATATCAAAAATAACTTATTGTAAAAACAAAAAAAACTGATTAGGTCACAATTCTAAGGTACAATTAGGGTTTGTTCAACAAATTAGGGTTTTGAATTATTCTTTGTCCCATGAAGTAATCTAATTATTTTCCCATGGCTTCTACAACCGGAGCAAGGAGGTGTAACGTATCATGGCTTCTTGTGATCCCTCTAGTAGCATTCTGTATGATTTTCTCATCCTTTATGGTTTCTTTCCCCTCTATGTCTGCATGCTCTATTTTGCTCTATTTCTTGGCCTTCTTTCTGTTCTTTGAAGTTTGCACTGTCTCTTCATCTTCATCAGTAATAACTTTCTTCTTCTTCTCCTTTCATAAACCCTAACCTCTAGTTATTTCAAAGGGTTTTCATCATGCTTTTCAACAGGGATGTGGCTAGACTCTCCCTTTGCTTCCTGAGCTAGGGTTTCGGTAGAAAATTTAGTTTGGTCTCTCCTTGTTCTTCTAGGTGCACATTGTCTTAGGTTTCTCAGTCTCAAATGCTCCATCTACTTGTTTAGCTCATCAGTATATAATATTTTAATTAGGTCGTGATGACAAATGTGATGAGGTTGTAGCTTAGGTCTGATTCTTGCTTTGTTGCACATCTTTAGAAAACTTTGGTGAAGTAAATAGGGTAAATTCATCTTACCAAAACGTGCTAAATGGCATGAAAACCTCACATGATACAAATAGTCTTTAGAATACCTCCTTTCATAGGTGAAGAAGAGTTGTACATTTCTGTCGGTGTTAGATCATTTTGTCTTCAACATATTTTGGAGGACCCCTATATTGCAGTGTTTGTTTTAACAATCCTCCTTTAAGAGAAAAATCAAGTCCACATTCTACAATCTCTGTTTCTTAAACTATCTCTCACTCGCAGTTTGCAAACCTATTGCCTCTGCAATGGATTCCTTTGAGATTGGAAACTTCATTGTTCTGATTCTTGTTGTGTTTCCATCAAATGAGCGGATGAAATCATGGCACCAACTCAAGTTGTGTCCATTGAAGCACTCAAACTCTGGTTCTCATCCTGCATTTCTGAACAATGTCAACATCTCTGGGTACACTTCAAAATACATCACATCAAGATCAAATCGCTTCGCATGAGTTGATCGACACATCTTGCGAAGACTCTAATGTTGCAAACACCATTCCCAACCTTGAATTACCCTTTCTAGGCATTGCAAACTGCTTGAGAACCTTCTTGGACATTGCAAACAAAATTTTGGGTTTGCTCAAAATTACCATTTTAGGGTAAACACAATAAATTAGAGTTTGATTTTAAACATATCTCTTGGGCTTCAAAATTTTGCTAGTTGTCACATCATGGATGAAAAGAGATAGGGCTTGTGAAAAGATATTTGGCCATTTAAAATAATGGAATTGACGGCTAGAAAACCTAAATTTTAAATTTTTTGGTGAGCACTACGAAAATAATGCCCACTACAAGCTTGAAATAGGCTAATTGCACTGCGAAAAACTTAGGATAGGCTTGAAATAGGCTAATTGCACTGCGAAAAACTTAGGATAAGCTTGAAGTTGGGTGAAAAGACTTTATTAGAGGTGTCCCTACGGTTAGATAGCAATTTAAAAAATAAAAAAAATTATAAAAACCTTTATTGCAAAATAAAGTGATAAATATTGAGTTTGGACCTTTACAGAAAGGTGGAACCCGATGCTCACTCGCCATCATTGATGGTCTCTCTCCTTATTCTCTCTTAATAAAGATGTCCTTAATCTCCTCACCGTTATTGGGTGTCTCTCTCCTCGTTCTTTATCTCACGCGTGTAGAGGTATTAGGGTCAAAGAAATATTTCTTTGTTGGCGTAGGTATTACAGCTTCCTTAATTATGGATGATACTAATCAACTGCCTCCTATTTCTTTGTTGGCGTAGGTATTACAGCTTCCTTAATTATGGATGGTACTAATCAACTGCCTCCGCATCACCTTCACCTTCTCCATGGTGTCTTTTTATAGATCGAGAGAGTTTTTACGGCTTCCTTAATTATGGATGGTACTAATCAACTGCCTCCGCATCACCTTCACCTTCTCCATGGTGTCTTTTTCATCTATTATAGATCGAGAGAGTTTTTACGGCTTCCTTAATTATGGATGGTACTAATCAACTACCTCTGCGTCACCTTCACCTTCTCCATGGGATCTTTTTCAACTATTATAGATCCAGAGAATTTTGAATGCCGCACGCAAAAGGAGTTCAGTAACCATCATCCTCGTACTACTCGCGAAAACGAACAAAAAGCTAAAGCAGCCTTTTGCTAAGAGCGGATCCGGGGAGGGCCATGGTATGCTTGTTGGCCCTAAAGCAGCTTTCTGCTAAGAGCGGATCCGGGGAGGGCCATGGTATGCTTGTTGGCTTCCGTTAATTTCATAGCAGAAATATTACTCCCCTTAGCTTGCCAAGTCCCCGGACTTCTGAATGGAACGGTTAAAAGGTTAAAACGATATTATGAGGTTGATGCCCAAGTGTTCGATGAAAATATTAATGTAAAGTTTGAGATAGTTATGTGATCTTTTTAAGATACTAGGTTTTATACGTTAAAAAAAGAAGTAATAGATTGATAGCGTTATTTTAATTTGAATTACGGAAAATCAGAAAGTATTAAAATAATAAATTATTATTAATTATCAATTATAAATTAGTTATTCTTATTTTTAAGATAATGATGTTTTATCAGTCAAAAAAAGAAGTAATAGATTAATAACTTTAACTCAAATTTGAAACATGAAAAAAAATAGAAAATAATTAAAAATTAATTAAGAAACAAAACAAAATATCTACCAAAATTAAAAAGCAATAAAATATTCTCTCAAAATAAAAACAAAATAATATATTAAATAACCAAATTTCTATTTTATAAATATTAGATTTAAATATAATTTTTTAAATAAAAAGTTAATTGAAAAAAATACTCCATCATATAATTTCCAATTAAATAAATCAATCATAAAAACAATAAATAAATCAATAATTTTCAAAATAATAAAAAAACCAACAATAAAATTAATTGAAAATGAAAAAATAAAAAATCATAAAATTTATAACAACGGACAAAAGTACAATAATATAACACTAATTATAAAAAGCAAAATCCATTAAATGACTATCAAACCTAAACTACGGATTTCCGAGTTTCCTCGGATGTGATGTACTCAATAACTCTTCCGAATTTAAAATAAACAAAATACAAATATAAATAAAATAAATAATAATAGTAATAATACTAATTTAAATATAATAAATAAATTAATATATTTTTAATGATTAGTGTTTGATGTTTAAAACATATAGTATGAGATATTGTTCCATATATATATATATATTTTGTGAGTTTTGAGATTATTGGATATTTAATTTTTGGTTTGAGAAATTGTGATCAAAGAGTGTTTAAGTCATTAAAATTATTTGCATATTATATTCAGTTTAACATGGCTAGATTTGTATTACTACAATATCATTATCACAATATATATGCACTCAATATTCATAATATTATTAATTAATGAAAATAGTTACCAAGAAATAGTTAGGTTTTTTTTTTATGGTTACAAACTACCAAAAGAAATTGCCTTATCATTTTTCCTTGGTGAATGCGATGACCACAAGGAAATGCATTTGTGGGATAATTGTTCTCCTTATATTTTTTTCTTATTCGCCCTCAAATGCATATATGTTGCAATGGGGTACTAGAGCTTACTGCAATACTCATGTGCAAGATTAATCAGTACACAAATCACACCATCAAGATTAATTGAGCAGACGGATTACACTACAAGGAACATAGATTGGGGAAAGAAAGGCATACAACGGGTCATGGCTTGATGGAGAAGCGAATATTCACAAATCTTGATTCCTACTTCGAAAATATGTCAAGAATTGTTGAGGATATCTTAGACGCACAAAAGCATAAGAAAACAAAGGGAAGATTCTTCAAAGAAAAGATAAGTGTTATGTGTGTGGAATTCTTAAAAGATTGCATTGCTAAATTAATCATGTGAATTGCATAACTTATTTGGATAGAAGTTAAGTCATATTGGTTTTGTCTTAAAAGATTTGCTTGTCCTTTTTCTATGCATAAAAGGTGGGTTAAAAAGCACGGAGACTTTGCATATAGAAAGAGTAGTTGTCTATAATGCGACTTTTTGAAAACATTTCCGGTGGTTTTTTCCGGTCAAAATCCGGCAGCAATTTATTGGAATCGCAAGTTTGATAGCTAGTTTTTGCACAATCAAAGCGTCCTAGGGGTTTTTCAGGGTGCTAAATCCAAATATGCAGTTAAAAAGCCATTTTAACTGCAATAAATCATGATTCAACATCAATTTCTTCCGTCGGATTCCGTCACCGGAATCTCCAAAAAGTCGCATTATAGACAACTCCATAGAAAGATAGAGAAACTATGTGTTGGTTATTGGAAAAAATTATATGAGAATCATGTGCATAAAAAGTACACGTAGATAGTTTCCTTGAAAATAATATGTGATTATTTTAATAGCTTCTTGAAAAAAGGAATATGTACTTAATTGCATAGAGATAATAGTTACTTTTCCAAGTTTCTTGAGAGAAAAAACATGTTTACATGAGAGAAAAGTTACTATGTTATATTTTCTTAGAAAATAAATATTCACTTGCATGTACAAAAGAACAACTTTGGCATTAGATTACTTGGGAAGGAAATAGTTGTTATGTGTTTAATTTCTTGAAAAAAAAGTTTACTTGGAAAAAAATAGCTACCTTGAATTTAGGTTCTTAGAAAGAAGTATATGTTTGCAGGCAAAGAGATAGTTGTTATGTGTTTAATTTTTTGGAGAAATAAAATATCAATTTGCATTTAAGGAATACTAACTATTATTTATTTGGAGAAAAATATTTGTTGAGGTGTACAAAAAAATAACTATGATATTATTTTTCTGAAAATAGTATGTGTTACATAAATACACGAAATGATAGCTATTATGTGAATGTTTTGTTGGGAAATGAATGTGTGAATATGTGTGTCCATGAACAAAAATAATAGCTAGTGGATTATGGTTCTTGAAAAGGGAACATGTACTTACACGTACGAACAACAACTATTGCGTTAGATTTCTCATGGAAGATAACTTTGCATGTATAAGAATAATACTTATTGTATTAGTTCTTTCAGAAAATATTACATAATTGCATTTAAAAAGAAATAGTCGAGGGGCTATTTTTCTTAGTGAAGTCATATAATTTCATGTACTAACTATGGTACCAGTTTCCCTTTTGAAGGGAGCATTTGTTTACACTCCTAAGATGATGCTTGTTGGGCTAGTTCTCTTAAAAGATTTTTGTACATCTGCACGCACAAGAACAATATCTAGTACGTTGGATTTCCTTTGGAAAATATATGAATTTACATGCAACATTATGTTAGTCTCTCTTTGGAAGGGTTATGAATTTGCATGAAAGATCATGTTAGTGTTTTGCTGGAAGGATGATGCATTTTCATGCAAGATTATGTTAGCTACCTTTTGAGAAAATATTATGTGTCTACATGCCAAAATAACAACTATTTTGAAAAGTCTATGTATTCACATGAAAAACCCTAGCTAATGTGATATATTTCCTTTAAAATAATATGGAAAGTTGTAGTGGATTTTCCTTTGGAAAAGAGTGTGCTTATGCAAGGGTAGTAAAAGATAATGCGGTATTTATTTATAAACATGCTTGATAGTGATATTCCTTTTACTAATGTGTGTACAATGATTTTAAAGAAGGCATGCCATGCAATTTTGTTTATGTTTTATGTATGAAAATGAATAGATGTTGAAGCATCACTATTACAGATTAATTATTAGTTGATTAATACTTTATCTAATCATGATATCAAAGTTTGTTGAGAACAATGATGGCAGGGATGGATGGTGACTTATACAAAGGATAGATTGTTCTTAACATTGTGGCAAGTAAAAAATTAACGATCCATGTGGATTGAGAAATGTCAGTTGCAGGATGACCCACTAATGGGAACAAACAGGCCACAAAGACATAAATATTGAGGAGTTATGAGCAAATGATATTATGATTATTATAATAGCTTCTAGTTGGTTATGTTGTATTTAATATGATATTTATTTGTAATATTCTATGAAAATGGTTAAGGGATGAGCTCTCCTACAATCCATTGAGTGAGGGGTGAACACCCTAATAAAAATTAAGTGTTTTCTAGTTTGCCAAACACCCAGGTTATAGATTTTTTCAATGATGTGATTTCTTATTGTATTATCCTTATGATATTGATTCCTTACATGACATGTCATTGATATTATCTCATGGACCACGCTCTTTCTCCACCACAATCTTCGAGTTCCCCACATGACTCATTTAAGGTACAACTATCTTCGACCATCATTTACATACGTGTAAGATCAACAATATTGGCATATTAGGTTCGTCAGGGATTTCGTGTTAAAATTTGTCGCGTAATGAACCACTCTATGGAGCGACTGCCATTTTTCATATATTTAGCTTTCAACTATCCATCAGTTGCTAAGAAGGAAATCTACATACTGAATGTGTTTAGAAGTTGATCATAAAACTTGACCTGTCTAGCAGACAATAATCTCATCTTATAACTTGTAGCCATTTTTCAAGGGTTTCCAAGTGTCAGGAACAACAAACCATAACAATATGTAAACAAAACCAAATTAGTGACGTGTTCAAGGGTTTCTAAGTGCCAAAAACCAATAATTTGAATTATGCAACATAGTTCAATAATTGGTGCTCCACCTTTTTACAAGAAGGTATCATACCTTATTTGCTTTTGATTCAATAATTTGGTTGTTGGGGCAATTTTTTTAGGTTTATGTGGAGGGATCATGATACTACAGTGAGAGGGAGAGTAGGTATGTGATGGGTTGTTAACAAGATAGAAAAACTACACTAGTCTCTACACTACTAGGATAGCGTGATTGAGCTACTAGGGAGACATACGAGACGTTGCAACCAATATTGCATCATCAGCTGGGACTCTACGTTGGGATAGTGAAGTTTGATACCATTCACCTATCTTTGGAGAATTCCTATTTATCAAAGTCCATTGTGATCGATACACATGAAAGTTATTTTATGCAACTCATATACAACCCAATACATGTGTACAGACTAACAATGTAGCATAGCTAGATCAAAGTTTATGTGAGATAATTTTGGAGTCATGTGCATTCATTATTTGCACCATGACAATATGCCTTTCCAGCCAATTCCTTAGAAAGATAGCATGGTACCAAATTTGTGACTTTTGATATCAACAATTTTTTATATTGCAAAACAGATAACGAAATAATCATGTGAATTGATGATAATTATGAGAGAGATTCCTGAATATTTAAAGGCATCACATCTTAGCTTTTAATTCTATGATTTGTTTAGGTTTATGTGGAGGGGTCATTACAGTAGAACGAAAGGCCGAGTAGGTATATCATGAGTCGTTAGCCAGACATTAAAAATTGCAATGGGGTTTGCATAGCTCGTACAGTCTGTTTTGGATGGTGTTAGGCGTATGCATTAGGTATTGTTGGGAGTAATTATAATTATAGGTAGAAATCATTAGTTTAACTAATAAATATTAAATACCATGTATAAAGAAAAAATTGTTAGCTCTATGTATTAGATATTATTGGGAGTAATTATAATTATAGGTTGTATCATGTATTAAATTTTTTATTTTAATATTTGAATGTTATTGTTGTTTTTATTATTATTATTTTGAAATAAACCATAAGTAAAACAATAAATCTCTAAACCAATGATCATGCATATATTTAATAATTGAATAAATAAATAATTTAAATATTGTAAAAATTAGTTTAAAAGGGCATAGAACCTAGACAACACTAAAGCTAATAGTGACAGAGATATAAAAGATAAGGAATGAAGATCGATTTTCTTGAGTAGTATATGTGACTAAGATAATTACAAAATTGTGACATCGGTGCCTAGTTTTTAGATTTAAGTCTAAACAATGGATTCTGTTGTGATGTGCTTTTCAGAATAATAGATAGCAAATAGTTGTTGGATGTAGTTTCAAGAACGAGAATCCAAGAGTTTGACTTTCTCATGATTTTTTGATTTCATATATGTCGCTATGACGGATGCATTCGAGCTTACAAGTCAATAGAGCACTTATCTAATAACCTGACAAAGCTTACAAACTTATCATGTTTCAAATGGAAATTTCACCTTTGGGTGCATACCATGTAATATCCATTTTTCGATTATTTTAACAAATCTATTGTACTGAAGTACAATGGAGCATTTTCAACAAAAGCAGGAGTTTCGTAACAATTTATATTTTCCATGAAAAAGTATATGGAGAGGAATAAGCATATATCTTAGTAATAAAGATTTAAAAGAAGATTGTTAATCATTGTTGTGCAGTTAACTAGGAGAATATTGAGACAAAAAACATATTTTAAACAAGATCCAAGTGGTGCTAATGCCATTGTTTTTGTTTTTCTTTAGACAATTCCACCATGTAAATCCTGGGAACTATAAAGCTTTATCGCTTAAATATTTCTTGATAGAGATGAAGCAACAAAAAGAAAAATTGAAGACTAAAAGCAAGCAATATGAAAAGACCCTACAATTCATCAAGAAGAACACAAAGATTCCCAACAAAGTGATTTAACACCAAACCTTCCAAGAGAGACTACTATAACAAAGTATCCTCCCTAACAGTAACACATTATGACTACTTCAACACTGCAATGTGACAATGAAATCCAAGATCCAACCAACTTCCAATCAAGATACTCTATCCAATAGTAATAAGCTAATCATAAAATCCCCAAAGACCACATCAGGTTGGCCCAATGAGTGATCCAATGACTGTGATACTCACCAACCTTTGAATGATAAAAGGAACGTTTAGAACAACCAAAAAATCACCATGAATATCATCCTAGTCTTCAACAACAAAATAATCCTCAAAATTTCACCACGATATATCCCTCTTCTAACATTAATTATATGGATGATATAAAAATACCTCCCAATTTCCTTCCACTTGCGATTACAACAATTTATTTTTTCTCGAAGAGTATAGTTGGACTTGACAAGTATGCAGTGATCTTTGGCAACTCATTTTACTGCTCCCTCACAAAAGATCAAGATACAATTACTTTAACAAGAACCAAGCATCTAAAGTTGATAAGGAGATGGAAAAATGCATCACTGGAAGAAAACTAGATGTTGGCACAAGAGAAAGAAGTACTACTAGACAAAAAAGCTAAAAATATAGAATGGTTCCATCTCCTTGATGAATTATTTGCTTATCACTCATACAAGTCCCTAAAACATTCTTTCAGAAGCTAAAAATATGGACATCGAGGGAAAATAGGAGGAAGTCAACCAAACCAAGAAAGAAGTACATGATGAGCTTAACGAGCTCAAGAATATCTTACATTTCTCTATAGTAGAAAATCTTGGTTAACGAGAGTCTTTATTTTTTAGGTCATTTTCTTCAAGAATTGTTTCTTATAGGCAGTTGAATTCAAAAGAGACTTCAACATTTGATGGAGAATAATGACGAACAAAGACATTATGCTTAGTTAGGGACATGTTAAAAGTGTATCAGATGGATCTTGGCACACTTGAGAAAAAGGAGTCTTAATGGTATCTAGAAGGGAAACAAGCATCATCCTAGGGAAATTTTACAAAACCAGAACTATGCAACAGGTAGACAAACATGATAGAGAAATTTTAAGCAGCAGTTCAAAATAGAAATCTTCATTCAACCTCCACCTAAAGTTATATTTGGCATCTTTGTGCATCCTCATCAAACTATGTCATCCAAAATACAAAATATGAAGTCATCCTCAATTCTAACCACGTTAGTAAAAGTAATTATGCTCCACTACTATATGTTAATCAAAAAAATAACTATGCAATAGTGCACCAAAAAAAAAACTTCAACACTAATAATAGGGCTTAGAGGATAAAGGATTTTTATAAGAGATTTGTGCAGATTCTACTATGAAATAGATTTCCCTGTAAACTGAAAAAAAGATTTCTATAAGTAGACTAATAATGTACTCAAAGAGAGATTAAAAATGAACAAACTATAAGTGAAAGAATATATATATACATTTGTTATTCACATTATCTTGTATGCTTATATCGAATGACAACTAGAAATCAAAAAAAAAAAAAAATAGTAGTCAATTAAATGCTAGATTTCAAGTTGGAGGTTAAGGAAACATTTTAATATTGGGACTTAATTTGGTAGACAAGAAAACAAAATCAATAAATGGTTGCATTATTTTAGGCTTGATGTTTAGGTTCAGAATCTTCTTCACCATTTTAGATTTGGCAATTGGCCTAGTGTCAGATTTTTGTAGTTAGAAACCATTTCTATTAAGAATACATGTTATGAAATTTGAAATATGTCACTTTTGAACTGAAATTATACAAACTATCTAAATACCAAATAATAATTTACCATTCTAGGGATTATGAATGCAATGTTCACACGTTTATGTCAATAAACCAAATAGTTTATTTTGAAGTCTATATAATGGATTTGTTATCAATTATTTTATGTTTATTTTTTTATTTTTTTTGGGTTGGATGATGGGCAAGTTAAATCTAACTCTTCATCTTGTCCAGTGAATCTAAGCCCAAGTAATATGAATTTGTTTGTGTCTTCAAATTTGGCATGGTTGTATGGTTCTCCTTTCACTACATGTCAACCAAGTAAACAAGTTCGCCTACCAAACCCAAACTCAAAGTGTAGAAATTAATTTGCAGATTGAAAAATTGCTGATGAAATTTACTAAATCACAAGACTTGAAGATAATCTACTGATATGCGGAACTTAATTCACCATCTAGAACACAAATCACATACATACAAAAGCAAACATCACACATGCAGATAGATTATCTAGGGGAAAGAAACTCCTCAAAACCCCTTCCTATCTATATTTCATTAATCAGAGAATAGAGATTAAATACGTATGCTTGATCAACCTTGAGCACTTGCTACAAATAGATAGTCTATCCCTTTGCCTGACTGACCACCTCTGTCCAACACTTAGCCAATTTTTAAGCCCTCCAAAGTCTTATTTCCTTGTGTTGATCCCCTAGGAAGTTGGCCACTATTATTTAGGAATTCCCCACTATTGAATTGTGTAATTCCCTTAGGCCCTTCCTTAGACTACATTCACCACCTGTACAAATTGGAATATGCTACAACTGATAGTACACTACCTTAGAATCTTCATTTCAACTAGGTAACTTGAATTCTCTGCATACAAAAATTATTTTGGGATGATTGATTAGTTAACTGGTTTATCACTAAGTGTGGTTGAAGTTCCACTTCTACAACTTGACCTCCACTAGTTCTTCTGATAGTTAGAACTAGTTAAACTGCCAACAACTCATAGTAACTGAAATAGATTGCTACAAATTATAAATCAAGCATACTGAGTTGATCTCAAGCTTCCCCAACTCAAATTAACTAAGTTAACTGAGTAACTAGTGTAATATCACCTCAGTTATCTACCTCCAAGAATTCTACTGAAATAGAAATCCAAATTTTCTCTAGTTTGACCAAGGCAAAGTAAAATTGAGATTTTCTTGCTACATTTTCAACACTCCTTCTAGAAAGAAATGGATTATCAACCACCCTTATCTTGCACCCATGGAACTTGAACTTCCCTCTTAACAAGGTCTTTGTCAAAATATCATCATTTTGTTCGTATGTTGGAATGTACTGCAACAACAAAATCTACCTCTGCACAGAATCCTGTAGATGGTGATAACAAATATCAATATTTTTGGATCGATAACAAAAAACAGGATTTTCAGAGAGTTTGATGCAACTGTGATTATCATAGTAAATCATAGTTGGCTCTATCATTTGACCAAACAAGCCAATAAGTATATTTCTCATCCAAGTTGCCTCACGTGTTGCTTGACTTGTAGTTATGTATCCTGCTTCTACCGAGTTAAGTGATACATATATTTTCTTCCTGTTCTACCAATAAATTGTTGCATACCTGACACTAACACTTCCACCTGATGTACTCTTCTGCTTTGATGGACTTCGTGCCTAATTTGCATATGTGAAGCCATACAACTTTGCTCCCTCTATCCATTTGTACCAAAGTCCAAATTGGGCATTGCCTCTGAGGTATCGTAGAACATGCTTAGTTTCGTTCCAAAACAGTTCGATTGGCCTAACCATGGCTTGGCTCAGCTGGTTTATTGCAAAGCACATATATGGTCGTGCATTCACAAGATACATGCATGAACCCACCAACTTCCGGTAAACAATTGTATCTACTTCGTCGCTTGAAGTGGAATCCTGTTTCCTTTAGTTAGTTGCTAGGGGAGTCTCCATGGGTTTACACTTATCCATGTGGAACCTCCAAAGTATCTCTTTGGCATAATTTCCTTGAGAGACAAACAATTACGCATCATCTTTCCAAAATTACAATCCAAGGATGTAGTGCATGAGGTCCATGTCCTTGATTTCAAACTTTGTAGCAATGTCCTCCTTACAAGATATGATCAACTTCTTGTCACTAGTCAAAATCTAGTCATCAACATATAAAACGATAATTAACAGTTTACCTTCTATCAAAATATGATAGAGGTTTCCATCTCCTTCACTTTTCATGAAGCCCAAACCTATGAGATAGCTATTGATCTCGATGTACCAAGCATAGAGTGCTTACCTGAGACCATAAAATTCTTGCTTGAGTCTGCACACATGAGACTCTCAATCAAAAGCCTCAAATCCTTCTGGTTGCTTGATATATACCTCCTCCTGAATAACTCCATTGAGGAATGTTGTTTTCACATCTATCTAGTCGATCTTCCACCTCATCTGTGCAGTTAAAGAAAGGATTAATATGATGGATGTGTACCTTGATACGGGAGAAAATGTCTCTTAATAGCCAATCCCCTCAACTTGAGAGTACCACTTTACCATAAATCTAGCCTTTTACTTTCTTATGCTTCTGTCTACTACATGCTTCACCTTGAAGATCCCTCTTGAACCACACATGATTTGTCTACTACTCTTGGGACCACTTCCCAAATACTGTTTTCAGAATGGATCCATACTCCTCGACCATTGCATTAACCCATACCAGTTTCTATACAATTTCCTCGAAATAGGATGGCTGAGTATCTACTAGCTTAGTCACTAGAGACATGTAGCTAGTGTATCGATCTGGTGACCTTCTTTGCCTACGCTGATTTGAAGGAGCACCCACATTCTCCCTTGCATCCTGCACATGTCTATCAGCGTCCCTAATTCTCTTCCTACCTTATGTATATCATTATGTTGTTGGTTGTCTCCAATCTCTGCTCCCCAGCTTGTGGTTGATCCACAACATCCTGAGGCTCCTAATTTGGAGCTAAAATCTCCTCCTCTAGTGGGATCTTAATTTGCCTCTCAAGAGAGCACCACATGGATTTTTCTTCATCAAATTTTACATCCCTTCACATAAATGTCACTCTAAAGGATGGAAAATACACACAATAGTTGTGGGGAGTCTCTATGTAACCCACAAATTCCCCAAACTCTATCGCCGACTCTAGCTTCTTCCTTTATTCTCTAGAGACATGGCAGTAGAAAGAGGCTCCAAAAATGCTGAAGTGCGACACATCCGGCTTCCTCCCTGAGAAATCCTCCCCCAATGTAATCATTCCAAGAATATGATGGGGAATCCTAATTTGCAAATAGATTTTTGTGATGCATGCTTCAACCGACCAATGTAGAGGTAGGCTTTGGTCATATAACAACACCTGTAATGCTTCCACAACGCTATGGTTCTTCTTCTCAGCCACCACATTCTTTTATGGGTTATGGGGTCCTGTCAACTCTCATAAAATGCCTTCTTTTCCACAAAAAGATTGAAACTCATTCAACACATACTCACCTCCATTATCACTCTTGAGAGTCTTCACCTTCTTGCCCATTTATTTATTGACCAGAGCCTTGAACTATAACAACTTGGATAAAGTCTCATCCTTCTTCTGCATGAAGAAGATCCAACACTTCCGTGAGAAGTCATAAATAAATATGACAAAATACTTGTGCCACAAACATCAAAGTAGATCTTTCCATGGAATACATGTGCTATGTTGTCCCAATCATGGAAAGTTTCTTTTGTGTACTTCCCCAAGGTACACCCTTTGCATGTGTCCTGTTGCTCTAGTGCTCCTTTAGGGAGGCCTAAGGTAATATGTTGCATGATCTTCAAAGTGCCATGATGCAAATGGCTAAGTCTTCTATGCAAAAATTCACCGACATCGCGGCTTTGCACTTTCTCCACCTTTGTGCTCAATGCATCCCAATCCTCCATGTCTAGCTTGTAGAGGTTCTTCACATGAACACTGATATGCTTCACCTATCCTCTGGCTATGTCTCAAGAATGATTTACTTTCCTGAAGATCACATCATAACCATGGCCCTCCAAAACTGCAACGAAGTGAAGATTCTTCTTTAGACCTGAAACAAACATCACATCCTTGAGCTTGAGTGTTATTGTGTTTTCTTCTCGAATGTGTACGAAAGGAAACCACTTAAAGTTGTGGATGACCAACAACCCTAACAATGAAAATGGCTACTAAAAAATGTAGATCTACAGCAAATGATAGAAACAAAACCTGCCAAAGCCTTGATCATGCCACAATCATAGTTAAACAAAAAAATGGAATACTAAAATAAGTGCAAGTAACTCCAATAATGCAATGGAAACTACATATAAAAAGAACATATTTTATTGATGTTGTTTCTGTGAGATGATAATGGTCGACTATCATTCCAGGGCATCTAAGATATTCGTTTTGGGGGGTTTTCTTTTAATTTCTGGACAACCAATGTATGAAACATATTTAAAATAGTGATGACTAACCTTCTTGAATAATACTAATATTAAACAAAGGGTTGCTGTTAAAATCCACACAATGATTTAGCTTATCTAGTGATGAGTAGAAACGTAAACATGATATGACTATTACAGTTTTCAAATAGAAAACTAAATAACTGTAAGTAAGAAACCTTCAAACAATGTTCATAAAGTTTGACAAAATAATGCCCAAGATTACAAGGATACTGATGATTTTATGATTTAGAGAGCATCACTTAAACAAGCAGTTTTATAATTCATTCTCTTTAAATATGATCACTTCAGAAAGCTCAAAAGAGTGAATTGAGACACAAGTACTCCTATCTGGTTATCTTTGTAACACTTAAGAATATGAAGAAAACATAGGGAATGAAAACTAGAAAACTTACAAGGAATACGAAAATGTATGAATCGAAATTCAGAATCCTTTGCTTTGGTATTAATGATTTAGAAAAAATTGAGTAGATTTAGTTCTTACAAATGTTTCTTCAAGGGTACAACCCTTAATAAATCGTTAAAGAGAGTTATTTATACAATGTTAGAGATAAGAAAATATCTTTAAAAAATTTACAAAAATAGATTAATATAAAATTAAGAATATGAACTGATAGTTGATCTGTCACTGTTTTGGTGTTGAACTGTTGATGACTATTCCTGGAAATGTTTAATGCTACTGAGATGTTGATGACTATCCCTGGAAATGTTGAATGTTGTTTTATCCTTGTTTTAGTCAAGTAAATCAGTTAACTGTTCCCAACGTTTCTTATCTAGGATAGATAACTTAGTCACCCTTCAATAAACCTCATCCATTTCTGCATATTTAGTAAAAGTGGGTTTGACTAAAAATATATGTCTGATTTCATAGGATGAAAAAGGTATCTCTGAGTGCATTTAGCACAACCCTTGGTGTTGTTGCACCTCTTATGTTTGAAACTGTAGCTGCATTTGTGCTCACCTCTACAAGTATTCAGACATAGCCTTCAATGGGCATTAATTTATCATGTATCACTAGAATAGAGTGAAACCCCTTACTAGTCAAGGGTTCCAACCTGCTAAAAAAATGTTGAAATATGACATAACACTGGTGCATTTCTCCTCCAATTGAAGAATGAGCTTTTTCTTTGTAATAATCTTCTTCACTTCCAGTATGGTTGCTGTCCTGTCATTAGTACCTAATTCTTCAAGCTCATAGTTGTCTTCAGAATCCAAAAACTTTATTACTTCAATGGGAACTTTTGGCATGTCCTCAAGTTTCTTGGAGATGGTTTCAATAGCTTCTTGAGCTTTCTACAACAATTCCTTTTGATCATCGACTATCCGAATATAAGGCCATGTATATTTGATTGATTCAATAATCTCCTCCCATAACATTTGTTTTACCAAACCCGGTTTATTTCCAAGGTAAGATGCTTTGATTTCTTTCTGCAATACATCAATTTTACCTTTTTCCCTCTACAATTCAGCTACATGTGAACTATCTGCCACTGCTTTCATATGTTGTAGTGACTTCAATTTATGCTGCAATTTTTTCATTTCCTATGTCTGAATAGACAGATTCTGAATAGCTTCAGCAAGTTGTTCAGCACCTGTTGGATTTCCTGTAGTTGCTGATGTGCCTAAGGTAGAAACTGTAGTTATAGAGATTGTTGTGAGAGGAACTACATCCATTGTAATATTGGCCTTTTTTATAGTTTTCTCTTTCTCTTTGACAAGTTTCTCCATTTTCTCCTCCATCTGTTTTATTTGCAGATTTTGCTCCATGATGAGCTTCATCATGGCGGATTTCTGAGTCTCAGTTTCTTCAATCTCTTTTGTCATTGGGTCCTCTGAAGTTGGAAATTTTAGTTGCTTCCTTATTGCTAAAATATCAATATTTTTTGTCTTGACAATTCCTTCTCCAGCCTTTATATTAGAGGGATCATATCCCATATTCAACACTAGATATTCCAAAGCTTTGATCTTGGTGTCTTTGGCCAATAGGGAAACTTTCTCAAGCTTAAGTTGTGACTGTGTATTAGCTGAAGTGAAAGAAGATAATGACAGAGGGGGCGAGACTAATGCAAGTGTCCTTTTTTTTGTGGTACTGAATCTCAGTGAGGTGGGGGAGGCATACCTATACCCACCGAGATAACTTAGTACAAAATAATGATGCGCTTGAAACATGAAATTGAGCAGTAAAATACACATTGAATGGTACATGACATGCTGGCATAACTAAGCCATAAAATAATACAATGTATCCCATATACATAATGTGCATGGAAGAAACATGAGCTAGGACTGAATACAATAATATGAGTACATGAGATATAGTGGTCCTTCCCTAAAAAAATGGGTGGGAGGGGTAGTAGAACAACCAAATAAGCCTCGTTGAACAGGAAAGGGCCCAACGCAACTGAATGGATCATCTCAAGGAGACATGTATTCTATGAACGGTGTAAGCGGTATGAACCAAACCTATCAAATATGTGGAACTACATCTAAGACTGTAGTAAAAGAGGAAGGCATACGAGCATGTGGGGGGCTACCTGAAGGGCCACCCTTTCATGAGGTCTGAAACATCTCACACACATCGAGGAATCACTAGTACAATCTGATGCATCATTGGACCATCAAGTGTATGAATCACAGACATGAAACAATCAAATCAAATGGAAATGATGATTCCCTTTGCTTGATTGGAGGCATCGATCGAGAGTGGAAGCTGGAACCAAGATAAATCGTCCTCTAGGCCATTATTCTAGAATAGATGTGCTGATGTCGACAACATAGGACCTGCTATAGGACAGGCAATGAGGATCTTGAACTAAGGCACGAGGGGAAATAGCAATTTGACTGATGGACTGACACCAAGGACAATGGAAAAAATGGGACTGAGTGAGAAACATACGACTTCCCAATAATTGAATAAATAAATAATTTAATAATTGAATAAATAAATAATTTAAATATTGCATAAATTAGTTTAAAAGGGCATAGAACCTACACAACACTAAAGCTAATAGTGACAGAGATATAAAAGATAAGGAATGAAGATCGATTTTCTTGAGTAGTATATGTGACTAAGATAATTACAAAATTGTGACATCGGTGCCTAGTTTTTAGATTTGAGTCTAAACAATGGATTCTGTTGTGATGTGCTTTTCAAAATAATAGATAGCAAATAGTTGTTGGATGTAGTTTCGAGAACGAGAATCCAAGAGTTTGACTTTCTCATGATTTTTTGATTTCATATATGTCGCTATGACGGATGCATTCGAGCTTACAAGTCAATAGAGCACTTATCTAATAACCTGACAAAGCTTACAAACTTATCATGTTTCAAATGGAAATTTCACCTTTGGGTGCATACCATGTAATATCCATTTTTCGATTATTTTAACAAATCTATTGTACTGAAGTACAATGGAGCATTTTCAACAAAAGCAGGAGTTTCGTAACAATTTATATTTTCCATGAAAAAGTATATGGAGAGGAATAAGCATATATCTTAGTAATAAAGATTTAAAAGAAGATTGTTAATCATTGTTGTGCAGTTAACTAGGAGAATATTGAGACAAAAAACATATTTTAAACAAGATCCAAGTGGTGCTAATGCCATTGTTTTTGTTTTTCTTTAGACAATTCCACCATGCAAATCCTGGGAACTTTAAAGCTTTATCGCTTAAATATTTCTTGATAGAGATGAAGCAACAAAAAGAAAAATTGAAGACTAAAAGCAAGCAATATGAAAAGACCCTACAATTCATCAAGAAGAACACAAAGATTCCCAACAAAGTGATTTAACACCAAACCTTCCAAGAGAGACTACTATAACAAAGTATCCTCCCTAACAGTAACACATTATGACTACTTCAACACTGCAATGTGACAATGAAATCCAAGATCCAACCAACTTCCAATCAAGATACTCTATCCAATAGTAATAAGCTAATCATAAAATCCCCAAAGACCACATCAGGTTGGCCCAATGAGTGATCCAATGACTGTGATACTCACCAACCTTTGAATGATAAAAGGAACGTTTAGAACAACCAAAAAATCACCATGAATATCGTCCTAGTCTTCAACAACAAAATAATCCTCAAAATTTCACCACGATATATCCCTCTGATAACATTAATTATATGGATGATATAAAAATACCTCCCAATTTCCTTCCACTTGCGATTACAACAATTTATTTTTTCTCGAAGAGTATAGTTGGACTTGACAAGTATGCAGTGATCTTTGGCAACTCATTTTACTGCTCCCTCACAAAAGATCAAGATACAATTACTTTAACAAGAACCAAGCATCTAAAGTTGATAAGGAGATGGAAAAATGCATCACTGGAAGAAAACTAGATGTTGGCACAAGAGAAAGAAGTACTACTAGACAAAAAAGCTAAAAATATAGAATGGTTCCATCTCCTTGATGAATTATTTGCTTATCACTCATACAAGTCCCTAAAACATTCTTTCAGAAGCTAAAAATATGGACATCGAGGGAAAATAGGAGGAAGTCAACCAAACCAAGAAAGAAGTACATGATGAGCTTAACGAGCTCAAGAATATCTTACATTTCTCTATAGTAGAAAATCTTGGTTAACGAGAGTCTTTATTTTTTAGGTCATTTTCTTCAAGAATTGTTTCTTATAGGCAGTTGAATTCAAAAGAGACTTCAACATTTGATGGAGAATAATGACGAACAAAGACATTATGCTTAGTTAGGGACATGTTAAAAGTGTATCAGATGGATCTTGGCACACTTGAGAAAAAGGAGTCTTAGTGGTATCTAGAAGGGAAACAACCATCATCCTAGGGAAATTTTACAAAACCAGAACTATGCAACAAGTAGACAAATATGATAGAGAAATTTTAAGCAGCAGTTCAAAATAGAAATCTTCATTCAACCTCCACCTAAAGTTATATTTGGCATCTTTGTGCATCCTCATCAAACTATGTCATCCAAAATACAAAATATGAAGTCATCCTCAATTCTAACCACGTTAGTAAAAGTAATTATGCTCCACTACTATATGTTAATCAAAAAAATAACTATGCAATAGTGCACCAAAAAAAAAACTTCAACACTAATAATAGGGCTTAGAGGCTAAAGGATTTTTATAAGAGATTTGTGCAGATTCTACTATGAAATAGATTTCCCTGTAAACTGAAAAAAAAGATTTCTATAAGTAGACTAATAATGTACTCAAAGAGAGATTAAAAATGAACAAACTATAAGTGAAAGAATATATATATATACATTTGTTATTCACATTATCTTGTATGCTTATATCGAATGACAACTAGAAATCAAATAAAAAAAAAAATAGTAGTCAATTAAATGCTAGATTTCAAGTTGGAGGTTAAGGAAACATTTTAATATTGGGACTTAATTTGGTAGACAAGAAAACAAAATCAATAAATGGTTGCATTATTTTAGGCTTGATGTTTAGGTTCAGAATCTTCTTCACCATTTTAGATTTGGCAATTGGCCTAGTGTCAGATTTTTGTAGTTAGAAACCATTTCTATTAAGAATCCATGTTATGAAATTTGAAATATGTCACTTTTGAACTGAAATTATACAAACTATCTAAATACCAAATAATAATTTACCATTCTAGGGATTATGAATGCAATGTTCACAAGTTTATGTCAATAAACCAAATAGTTTATTTTGAAGTCTATATAATGGATTTGTTATCAATTATTTTATGTTTATTTTTTTATTTTTTTTGGGTTGGATGATGGGCAAGTTAAATCTAACTCTTCATCTTGTCCAGTGAATCTAAGCCCAAGTAATATGAATTTGTTTGTGTCTTCAAATTTGGCATGGTTGTATGGTTCTCCTTTCACTACATGTCAACCAAGTAAACAAGTTCGCCTACCAAACCCAAACTCAAAGTGTAGAAATTAATTTGCAGATTGAAAAATTGCCGATGAAATTTACTAAATCACAAGACTTGAAGATAATCTACTGATATGCGGAAGTTAATTCACCATCTAGAACACAAATCACATACATACAAAAGCAAACATAACACATGCAGATAGATTATCTAGGGGAAAGAAACTCCTCAAAACCCCTTCCTATCTATATTTCATTAATCAGAGAATAGAGATTAAATACGTATGCTTGATCAACCTTGAGCACTTGCTACAAATAGATAGTCTATCCCTTTGCCTGACTGACCACCTCTATCCAACACTTAGCCAATTTTTAAGCCCTCCAAAGTCTTATTTCCTTGTGTTGATCCCCTAGGAAGTTGGCCACTATTATTTAGGAATTCCCCACTATTGAATTGTGTAATTCCCTTAGGCCCTTCCTTAGACTACATTCACCACCTGTACAAATTGGAATATGCTACAACTGATAGTACACTACCTTAGAATCTTCATTTCAACTAGGTAACTTGAATTCTCTGCATACAAAAATTATTTTGGGATGATTGATTAGTTAACTGGTTTATCACTAAGTGTGGTTGAAGTTCCACTTCTACAACTTGACCTCCACTAGTTCTTCTGATAGTTAGAACTAGTTAAACTGCCAACAACTCATAGTAACTGAAATAGATTGCTACAAATTATAAATCAAGCATACTGAGTTGATCTCAAGCTTCCCCAACTCAAATTAACTAAGTTAACTGAGTAACTAGTGTAATATCACCTCAGTTATCTACCTCCAAGAATTCTACTGAAATAGAAATCCAAATTTT
>APFE030518681.1:39566-72128 GCA_000404065.3 Pinus taeda
TGAAAAATATTTTTTGGACCCTATATTAGGTTGGGCGAACCTACCTATGGTTTTCGTTCCATGGTTTTCGATGTGATGGTTTTTGGTCCATGGTATTGGATGGTTCGGCATGTATAAATATGTATTGTAACATTGAAAGGAACATAATGAAAAAATCAAGCTGATAGTCTTGGTTTTGGGATCCAGTGGGAAATCTCTGTGTATATGTGTTTTATGTGTTATGCCCTCACATTTTTATTTTCCTTGTGATTTAGAATTCGTATGTAGGTAATTTTTGTACGGGGTTAAAACCTACAAGAAAATGATGGTTTCTCATGACAAAAATTGACATGTGAGATGAAAAGCACCAAGGGAAGGTATTCCCTAAAGTACAAGCATCCGATATGAATAACTTCAGTTTTGAGAGGGGATGAAGGGGCCCTTCTTTGAAAAATGGCTTCCTAGTGAAGTGTCAAATCATCAAAAATGAAGAAAGGCCCATTATAGTACTTGGTGAGAGATTTCCAATGGTGTTGATGGTTCATCAAATAGAGTTATGGTCTGGTCATAATGTGTGACAGAAAAACTATGGGTTTTCCTATAAATGGGTGTTTTCCCTCCAATTTGAGAGGAGGAAAAAGCCCTAAATGTTGTGGAGATCGTAGCGGAAAAACCGACCATCAGAATTTGGGTCTACGACTTTTAGGAAAGTGGCCATACTTGTCTAAATATTCCCTTAATTCTTCTTGGAACAATGGTTCAAGTGAAGAATTAAGGGAAGAGGAAAATGAGACTGGACTACTAGAGGAGATCTAGAATCATCCTCACCCACAAAGTCAAACATGGGGACTCTGTGGAAATAGAGTAGAATATTTGAAGATATGGTATCAAACATCTACAATATGTTATGTGAATATGCCTTTCCGGAGAGGCTGGTAGGACAAACTATCCAAGGAATGGGAGGATAATCGGTCCTACCCATATCTGATGGTGATCTAGGTCGAGACTTATATTAATCAATTGAGAAGATGGCTAAGGGAGAACCATGATGTACCTAAGTATGCGATACTATCCACGAACATATGTGATGGAGGGGGCTGATTTGGTATGCAAAAGGTGGGAATGATTCCCCTAGCATGAGGAGTTTGTGGTGCCATTATGTTCTGAGTGCTCAAAAAGAGGATTGAAGCATCTCAGCCCAAATTGGCATGAGATCCTCCAAAGGATGATAAGTTAATGTAGGGGCCTATGTTCCCCCCATTATGCTATGGGCATACTAGATGTATTTAGAGTGGGGAGAAAACTTATGGGTACGCAAATATGGCAAGAAGTACACATGATGGTGCATATCGTCCCAAGGATAATCCGGGTAGTCATGGCTTCCATGATGTCGTCATCAGAATGGAAGATGGGGGGAAGGGAGGAATATTGACTACATGGTGCAGGTACAGTACCTAGTGCATCATTCTAAGAAAGAAGGTTCACTTACGCATCATCTAAAGTGGTAGACGATGAGCTAGTAGATGAAGGATCTACCGATTTTGAGACCTGGGTTTCTAAGGAGAGAGGTTCGACAAGGGCGAATGTGGGAACCTTAGAGAGGGTTTCTTATGATGATATCAAGGATGACATTAGGTAAATGATATGGACCATGGAATCTGTCATCTTGACATTGGGGGGAGGAATCATGGTGGTGGGACTAGAGTCTCCCTATCTTGTGTACTAGTGGTACCATAATCTACAGGTAGAGGAGTAGGTGATCTAGTACGAGTGGCCTCATATTCACAAAGCACTTGAAGTAAATCATGAAATTTTTTGAGATGAGGGAACAAATGGGAATACTGAGCGTAATTATTATAAAAGGCACAAGGGTGATTTGTGCACAACATTTTGAGTTTCTTCGATGGTCCCGGTAAGGTAACATGAACCTCAGAGGTCTTTGATTAGGGACTTCCAACACTGACATGGTAGTAGGTGATTGTGCCAGGTTGTCTACTATAATGTATGTATGGAAATATTGATTAGAATCCACATTATGGCGTAATGGTCCATTTGGGATCTTAGGAATTGACTCAATTTTAGGTTGAGGGATCTGTAGCAGACCATTTGGTGTCGTAAGAGGCTCACTAGATGCTTTGGTTTTGGACTCAGTGGTAGACGAAGTCAATGGCTTGTCAAATTGATGTGATTTAGTTTGCAAGTTGACATCAGAGGTATTGACCTCGTCACAATTTATCATGAGAATCTAGTAGTCACCAAGACTAGAAGGTTACGGAAGGTGAGCTACTTGACCTGGTTGAGGTTGAGCAAAAACAAATCCTTGCTGAGGGAAGGGATTCCTGAGCACTTATAGCTGGGATGTCACATGATTCTAAGGCAGTTGTTGCATGGGAGGTTGACCTCTAAAGCTGCTTGGGCTTCCCACATTTGGCACATTTGGGGTAAGATGGGACACTCATGAGTATAATGGCTATGTACACCACAACATGCACAAGGTTTCTTTGTACGAATAGCCTTATTATTCTTGTTTTGGTCACCCTGTTGCTGGTAGTTGGTGTTAGGCTCCTTCCCCTGGGGTCCATTAGGTTGATTACCTTGGTTACCCTAGTTAACCTTGTTACCTTTCCCCTTATTATTTTTCTTCATATTTTGGGGATTGGTCACACTCTTCTATGCAAACACTTGACCTAGAGGGGGCGATGGCTACTAGGGCTGAGGATGCATGAGAGGTTGTGGCACTAATGTCTGAGGGGCTAGAGCACTTGGCAGTGCATATGTATAAGACGATGAAGGGGCAATGGTCTGGTACAGAGGTTGACCACTAGCTAGCCCTAACATCTACTGATGTGGTTGCGTAAATGCGTAAGAGGTGATTTGTCTTGAATACGCGTTGCTAGCAGGAGGGGCATAAGTGTTAGGGGAAATGGTGCCCCCTGCAGATAGATATAATTCTACTGAGTACATGGTGAAGGATGTGAAATAGCTCCAACGATACCATTAGCAGCATGAGATGCCCCCAGTGCATTGGCACCACCACGATGGGGGAGGTCTAGTGTCATAGTATAGACATAATCGGATTGAGCATAAATCAATTCATATCTTAGAGCAGTATCGAGAGCCTCTTCCTCGGTTTGAGGAAAATGAGACATGACATCTTTGGAAATAGGTGATAAAATATTTCTAAGAAACCAATCGAGGTAGACATGGTCTTCGAAGGGTGGAGCACGACACATGCTCATCCTTTTACACCATTCCTGGACATGATGGAAATGATGGGTGGCACAGGACTAATGAAATGAGGTCAAGATCTCTGTAGCTATGACGTATCAGAGAGGTAACTGAAAATATGAGAGGAACACTTCAGAAAGCATCACGAAAATGGAATTAGATGTGGTGGGCTCATTTACATACCAGTTTACAACATCTCCAGTGAGCATGCGTTGGAACAACTGAAGAAGAATGGAATCATTGGTGATGGAATTGGATAAACAACACATATGGAAGGAGCAGACATGGTTGCTAGGGTCCTCTCCATAATTACCCTCAAACATGGGAATGTCAGAGGGAGTCTTAGTTTACATAGCTAGCTAACTAACATCGTGGTGTATAGGTTCATTAATCAACTGGCTAAAATCTGGCAGGATTAACCCAAAAATGAAAGGTATCATGGGAGTTGTCATACTGGTTCTAAGATGTTTCCACTAGATCTGACCACTGGGGTAGAACTAAATCCAACACCAAGTTGGGTTCCTGCACTTGTAGTGGGTCCTAAGATGATGACAGTATGTGGTGAAGGGGGCTCAGAATCAGATGAGGAATCAGATGAACCAGAAGAGGAGTCAGTATGGGGACTTGAGGGACTATGAAATCTAACCTTCTAGGGAGGAGTAATATACCCAAGTGGAAATTGGGGATGAAGGCCTAATAGTCTCTACGAAAAACACCTTGGTGGCACAATGGTGGTAAGACACAAGTAACACAGAAATTTTGAAGGGAGATCAAAAAGATGTTTTTGTCTCTATGTGGGGAGATAAATTAATTAAGTTAATTCTTGTCTTGGCGATTTAAACCAAGCACCCTCCGCTTAAGCTATGATTGTGTGTGAAAGTGCTTTTACTAATTAATCTTAGATTGTGTTTAAAAAAAAAAATTCTGAAATAAACTAAAATTAAAAACAAAAAATAAACAACGAATCAAATTTATAAACCACCCCCAAAATGGGTTTGTAGGCATTGTGTTGGTTGGTGGCAAAATCAAATGAAAATAGATGAAAAGGTCAAGATATCTAAGCATTGATGTGACTGGGATCAAATGACTCTATGTTGCTAGAAAGTGGTGCAGCAACAACAAAAAGGTAGAGAAGAAAATCACTGCAAAAAGATAGGGAGACACGTGCGAAACCTAGGGCAACCAATGGGACTCTAAGGAAAATGAAAAATCAAGGTTTAAGATGAAATTTTGGATGGAAACAACCTGTCTTTGAATATCATAGAAAGATATAGATCTAGAAAATATGGCTAAAAGCTCTGCAAAAACTTAGACTTTTGACTCAGCTAAATTCCTCCTATAAAGGTGGAAGCGTACTAGAGTCCCTAACGGGCTAAATTCCACTTCGGCGAGAAAATCAAAGTAGATCAAGGCCTATGGTGTGAGACAGTGGTCAACGAACCCAAAATACACCTCTCAGCAAAACCCAAAAACAAATCCGAAAAAATCCTAGAAAACCTAAAATAGCAAGAACTGGCCTGATTCCTGGGATGTTGCACTTTTTGGGCAGAAAGTATGCTCTTGACCTCCAGATCAAAATTTTGCGGAAGAAATGTGTGATTTCTGCTGCTTGATTCTTGGTCAGCAAGTCTCGTAAATATTTGGCATCTTTGTCACAGCTAGTTCCTGTGATGAGTCCCTCTCTATGGGATGGATTCTTGGCTACCCTCAAATGTCTTCAACTTTTATAGATTCTCTCTCCTATATAATATGTAAACCCAAGAAATAAAATGTTTAACCTTATTGAGAACTCAAATGGAAAAGAAAAATGTGTGCTAGAGTGATAATAATCAGAGTTAAACCAGTGAATGAAACAATGAAAATAATCGAAAGTGAATAATGAATGGAAAACCCTTCTATTTATAACAAATTATTAGGTTATCCTCGAATAATAAGCAATAATAAAATATTATTAACCCCTTTCTAGAAATAACCATTTTGAATATTTCATTATATTTGGTTAGAGGGAAAAAGTAGTTAAACTTTTATTTAGAAATAATAAATAAATAAATGATTTATTTACCATCTCAAGAAATATGGTTAAGGAATAATGAGAAAATAATGACTTATTTAATTATTTCCAAGGGATTTGGTCAAATTTGACAAGCAATAATAACTAATTAGTGATTAATTAATTATTCCTAGAGAAAAATAAGATAATTAATGATTTATCTTATTTCTCATAATTGGGTCAAATATGACAAGGAATATTAATTAAACAATGGTTTAGTTAATTATTTCAATAATATAGTTAGATATATAGTGATTTATTTAACTATACTTCACGGGTTTAATTATAAATGACTTAACAAATGTGGTTTATTAAGTAATTTCTCACAGTGAAAGCAATTTTTCTATGGTAAAATTGGCCTTACATTGTGTACTTCGATTTATCTAGTAAATTATTGCTAGATGATCATTTTTTTGTGATAACACTTGGGGTGAGCCTGAATTCCTCTAAAAGGTGACTGTACCAATATTGGTTATGATGTACCTTCCATCATCTCCAATCTCGACATGCATATGGATATTCTTCTCCTCCAAATCACTAAAAAAATCTCTATTCCCCATCATATGGAACGAGGCACTGTTGTTGAGGTACCACATGCTTCCCGTCACTATGTTAGTCATGCATGAAGTAAGATCTATATTAAGCCTAATCTATGAATCCAAAGCTTCATTTACAACTCCTCCTGAGGTCTTCTTTCTTGTCTTCTTGTGTGGACACTTCCTGGCATAGTGCCCGAATTCATGGTAGTGAAAGCACTTGATTCTGGACAAGTCTTTCTTCTTACACCCTTGACTAGATTCTGCTTTGGATTGGGATTTCTTCTCTTTCCCTTTCTTTTCCATTCCATCCAAGGCACAATTCTCTCATCCTCACTCTTGGGTGAAGTCTCTTCTCTAGTGTTCTACCTTATTTCCTCCTCTACTAGATCAGACCATTAGAATTCCCAATTTGGTAGTTTCTCCCTCCCATTCATTGAAACTTGGTAGATGTGCTAGCTCTTGTGAAGGCCTAGAAGCGTTAGGCTCAGTAAATCAACCTTTGCTACAGTTACACCAACATGATCAAGTTCATCATGACATTGTGTGATCCTGCTCAGATACTGTGGGATGGTCTCATTCCTCTGCATCTTGATATTTCGACGCTTGTCCTTGAGTGCCAACTTCCTCTAGTCACTACTATTCTAGAATAAATCTGTCAATGCTTCCCACATTACATACATAGTCTCTTTCCCATGGATATTTGAGACAATATGGTCTTGTAATCCTTCCAATATAATTATGCTCACCTTAGCTACACATTTCTTCCATTCTACCAGTTCCTTAACATCAGATGTTGTTGGTTTTAGAATATCATTATCAATGAATTCCTTCCACCCATTATTTTCCAGTACTTCATCCATGCAGTCCTTTCATGCAACATAATTCAAGCTTTCCTCAAGGGAATACCCGAGCCTTAGTGCATTGAAATCCATCTTCTTAGTCCTGAAGGAAATCTACAACACTCATCTTCAACTTCGAACCTCCTACAATGACAACTTCAAAATCTCTGCTCTACAGTGGTTCCATCTCTAATACCATGTAGAAATTAATGTGCAGATTCAAAAAAAAATCATGAAATTTACTAAATCACAAGACTTGAAGCTACTCTACTAATATGCGGAAGTTAATTCACAATCTAGAACACAAATCGTAGATATTCAATAGGAAACATCACACATGCACAAATATTTTCTAGAGGAATGAAACTACTCAAAACACCTTCCTATATATATTAAATTTATCAAAAAATAGAGGTGAAATACATATGCTTGCTCAATCTTGATCACCCACTACAAATGTATAGTCTATCCCTCTGCCTGACTAACTGATTCTAGCCAAGACTTAGCCATTTTTCAAGCACTCCAAGCTCCTATTTCCTTGAGTTGTTCAATCCATAAATTGGCCCCTCTTATTTAGGAATTTCCCACTATGGAATTATGAAATTCCCTTACGACCTTCCTCTAACTGCATGCACCACCTGTGCACATTGGAATATGCTACAACTGATAGTACACTGCTTTGGAATCTCCATCTCAACTAGGTAACTCGAGTTATCTGCATGCACCAACTACTTTTGGATGTTTGATCAGTTAACTTGTTCATCACTAAGTGTGGTTGAATTCCCACTTCCACAACTTTACCTTCACTAGTTCTTCTCGCAGTTCAAACTAGTTAAACTTAAAATAACTAAAATTAACTAAAATAGATTGGTAAAACTTAGAAATCAAACATATTGAACTAAAATCAAGATTTCCCAACTCAAATTAACTGAGTTAATTGAGTGACAAGTTCCATGTCACCTTAGTTAACTACCTCCAATATTTTTTTTGAAATAGAAATTCAAATTTTCTCTAGTTTGACTAAGGAAAATTCAAATTTAGATTTTCTTGTTGCATTTTCAACACAAAGGACTATCCGACTATAAGAAATATCTCTACATGTAGCTATGTTTCTTAATAGTAATGAAACTCAAAACTAGATACAGGTAAGCATGCATTGATATGTATAGTACAAACACTACCAAAAGAAATCAAATTACATGAGTGATCATGGTGAACAATCATATAGTTCAAATGACAAAAAAGTGTCGTAAGGAAAATTCAAGATTAAAATCTTCTGTGTTGATCATCAATATCACCAAATCTAAAAACAACCCTCTACATGCTCACATAAATTATTAAGGCACCATCCAAGTTTGTTGTTTTCCTTAGCAAACTATTTAGTATAAATCGTTGTATCAAATCAAAATACAGGATTGCATTGCAAGAAACCACTACATAATCATAAAACATCATGAAGAAATCCTCAAAATTCCTTTACATAGATATTTCTTATCAAAAAAACCTAAAAAAGAAGCATGCTTAAGAAATCCAATGCTAGTATTCTTGTAAGAGTTAAATTCATGAGAGAACCATTGAGGGAAAGGAATTTATTCTATTTTTCTTTATTCCACGTTCCAAATGAGTATGCCATGCTAGAAAAATCTAGAGACCATGTAAATGGTGTCTTTAATAGATGAACTTAAAACTGTGATTTGTCGACAAATATTGCTCAAAATTCAATCAAAGAGTTAGCTAATAGATGCAATTTTGCAAGAAAATAATACTAGATAGAAACATGGTATCCATGATATGCATTGACATTGCTTGAAAATTGTTAGGTCCCTATATTGCTAGTGTAACCCATTATTGTTATTAGTGCAACCCCCTTATTCTATTGTTGTGCTCATGTAGTCCCCATGTTGTTATTATTGTGCACCATAAAACCCCACTATTGTTATTTTTGTGCCCCTACAATATTATTGTTATGTAGGCTCTGATTATATTGGGACCCCTTAGACTCCTATATATGGAAAGGAGGTCTTGTCATTTGTATCATATAAGAATTGTTCATTTGAGTAATGTAAAGAAGGTTCCCCCTCAAAGAGGCTGATTTTTAAGTCGTTGATCTATATTTTCTATCTTTTTGTGACCTGGTTGCATAACATTTGGTATCAGAGCTTTGGATTCTAGGGTTTTGTTACTTCAAACAAGTCATTGTGGAATTTTCGCTATAACTTGTTTTCTATGAATTTTTAGAAGGTCAAATTAAAACCCTTTTGAGACAAAATCATGGTGAACCTCACGTGCAGATTTTAGGTCTTGGCTCGCTATATTTTCGGAGGAATCATCTGAGGGGGTTTTTGTAGGCTCACAAATTCCATCTCAGATGGGCGACTATGGGGAAATCATCATAACTCTTTCTCTGAGCATCGGATTCAAATTCCGTAAAAAGTTACAAAAATAGGATGGGCGGTAGTTTATTGGATATTGTCTTCAGAGCCAAAGGTCAAAACAGTGACACGTGCCACTTCGTACAAGTTTTCTCTATCGAAAAATTATATAATCAAGCCATCTTGGGAGATTGGGCATAACACTTTTTTGGAGAATCCAATTTAAATTTGACTTGTGGCATTCGAAAGAAGACTCAGAGGTCTACGAAAGGGAAAAATGTTAGAACTTGAAGATTGTAAATTACATATTTATAGTTGTTTAAATATCGAGCTTCTAAAACCAAGAATAATAATGACTCGAATCAAGAAAATAGAAACACCTAATATGAAAAATTGGATGGATGATTTGAAGAATGTGATTCAAGCTAAGATAAAAAGTTTATCTATTCCATGGAAGCTAATATCGATGGTATGGAAGTATTGTTTAAGAAAGACATAGAATATTTGAAGAAATACATGGAAGGTTTGAAGGAAGGTGGGACAAAGCTATTACAAGAAAGGCCTCCTAATGACAAAAGGGTAGTAGAGGAAACTTGTGATGAGAACAAAATAAATTTTAATTGTGATTTCAAAGAATCTAAAATTTGATTAAAGACCCATCATATTCGAAATATTGATATGAGGAAGTTTGATGGCAATGATCTCGTAACATGGATACTACAGATGAAGAAATATTTTGATCTCCATAATGTTCAAAACACATAGAAGGTTCGTATTATAACTTTATATTTAGAACCAAGTCAGTTTTCGTGGTATCGATCTCTTTTCTCTCATAAAAAATGGTTACTTGGTCCATTTTTATGGAGGAAATGATAACACATTATGAGGATACAAAGAGCAGCACGTTCTTTAGCCAATTAATAAATCTCAAACAAAATGGTTCAATGGAAGAGCACATTGAGGGCTTCCAAAAGTTTAATATTAGTGTAACTGATATTCGAGAGGAGCACATGATTGATGTCTTCATAGGTAATTTAAGAGATAACTTCCAACATGAGGTTCGCCTCTTGGAACATGATTCATTAGAGAAGGCATTCACGGTGGTAAGAAAAGTTGAAAGAAAAATTATGGCAACAAGGAAGTCTACCACTCATAATTATAAATATGGAAGTGTTGTTGTTGCTAGTATTCAACAACCTATAATGTTGAGACCAAAGAAATTGGAAGAAAAACGAGGAAAAGGTATTTGTTACAGTTGTTATAGAAAATACACTCAAGGTTCTAAGAAGAAATTAATTTACATATATTGGGAATAGGAGGAAAAAAAGGAACTAGAAATGTCAAAAGAAGAGGATATACACCAGGAACCAATCCTCAAGAAAGAAGAAATGAACCCAACCTTATCTTGTAAGGCATTGGAAGGAATTACCACTCCTCAAACTCTCAATATAGATGGAAAAATAGAGATAGTGAATAAATTTTTGGAATGATATCTTCATTGCTTTGTATCTAGTAAACAAATGCAATGGGACAAGTGGTTACCTCTAGTTTACGGGTGGTATAACGATTCAGTGAAAATGACCCCATTTATGGCACTTTATGGATATTATACAGCATTCATCCCATCATCTTTAAGGAAAAAATTCTAAGGTACAAGCAATTGAAGATCACATCAAGAAATCTAAGAAGGATAATAAATTATCACCAAAGTACTATGGTCCTTACAATGTGCTGCAAAATATTGGTAATATGGCATATGAATTGGAGCTTCCTGCATCTTCCCAAGTGTACCCAAATTTCCATGCTTCATGCTTAAAGAAGGTTATAGGTGACAAACTCCCAGTTCAAACAATATTGTCGAAACTTCACAAGGAAGGAAATATCATAGTGGAACCTGAAGAAATGACGGAAACAAGAACCCGACAGCTACAAAATTGATCAATTTTAGAGTATCTCATCAAATGGAAGAACTTACCTGCTGAGGCTTTCACATGGGAAGATGAGAATTTTATACAGAAGCATCCATCACTACCCAAGTGTTGACAACAATAGTTTTTAAAGGAGAGGGGCATGTTAGGTCCCTATACTGCTAGTGTAACCCCTTATTGTTATTAGTGAAACCCCCTTATTGTATTGTTGTGCTCATGTAGTCCCCATGTTGTTATTATTGTGCCCCATAGAAGCCCACTATTGTTAATTTTTTTGCCCGTACAATATTATTTTTATGTAGGCTCTGATTATATTGGGACCCATTAGACTCCTTTATATGGAAAGGAGGTCTTGTCATTTGAATCATCCAAGAATTATTCATATGTGTAATGTAAAGGAGGTTTCTTGCTTGAATACTCTGATTTTGAAGTCGTTGATCTATATTTTTATCTTTTTGTGAGCTGGTTGCATAACATTTGGTATCAGAGCTTTGGATTCTAGGGTCTCGATGCTTTAAATAGGTCTTTGTGGCATTTTCACTATAAATGTTTTTCTACGAAGTTTCGGAAGCTGAAATGAAAACCCATTTGATCCAAACACTTGATGAAGCTCATGTTTGAATTTCATATCTTGGATATATATATTTTCGGACATATGGTCTAAGGAAGTTAGGGTTTTGGCAGGTTCCCAAATTCCATCTCAAACAAGCAACCATGGGAAAATTGTCATAACTTTATCTCTAAGGATTGGATTTAAATTTTAAAAAAAGGTATGGAAATATGATAGACTATAGTGTGTTGGGTATTGTTCTTAGACCCAAAGGTTGAAACAATGACACGTGCCATGCTGTACAAGTTCGCTATACTGAAAAACGTATATAATCGGGTCATCTTGGGAGATTCGGCATAACTCTTTCTTGGAGAATCCAATTTTGATTAGACTTCTGGCATTGGAAAGAGGATACAGAGGGATACCATGAAACCAAAGAATAAAATTACATGGTCTACATAACAACCAGCTCATAAAATAGAAAAAGATATAGATCAACGACTTCAAAATAAGCCTCTTCGAGGGGGTAACCTCCTTTACATTACACAAATAAACATTTCTTGGATGATACAAATGACAATGCCTCCTTTATTTCTATATGAGTCTAAGGAGTCACAATATAATCAGAGCCTACATAATAATAATATTGTAAGGGAACAACAATAACAATAGCAGGCTTCTATGGGGCATAATAATAACAATGCAGGAACTACATGGGCACAACAATACAATAAGGGGGGCTTCACTAATAACAATAGTGAGCTACACTAGTAGTATAGGGATCTAACATGCCATATTCATCAAAAAGTTTCATCCTCAATGCTTGAGTAGTTATGGATTCTTTTGTATAAATATTCTCATCCTTCCATGTGAAATCTTTGACACGTAAGTTGTTCCACTTGATGAGATACTCTAAAATTGATTGATTTCATAGTTTTCAAGTTCTTGTTTCTGTGACTACTTCACAATACACTATTATTTTTTCTTCTTCGTCAAGTTCCAACAATATTGTTTAAAATGGGAGCTTGTCACCTATAACCTTATTTAAGCATGAAACATGGAAAATTGGGTGCATTCAGAAAGATGCAGGAACCTCCAATTTGTATGTCGGAGTACCAATCTTTTGCAACACCTTGTAAGGAACATGGTACTTTGGTGATAATTTATTATCCTTCTTAGCTTGCTTGAGGGACATTTGTTTGAATGGTTGTAGCCATAAAAATACCTAGTCACCTGCACAAAAACTTCTTTCATTGTTGTGTTGAAGGGCCTATTGTTTCACTTGATTTTGTGCCAAAGTGAGGTTATCCTTTAAGATTTGGAGGATTTATGGTTGATTCTTAATGTGATCTTCCATTGCTTGAACCTTAGAATTTTCATTTAAATATGATGTGATGGATGGTGTATGATATCCATGAAGTTCCATAAATGGGGTCATTTTTTCTGAAGCATAATACCACCATTCAATCAAGGGTAACCACTTGACCCATTGTGTTTGTTTATCAGATACAAAGCAATGTACATATCCTTCCAAACATTTTTTCACTAGCTCTATTTGTCCATCTATCTTGAGATTTTGAGGTGTGGTAATTCTTGCCAATTCACTACAAGATATGATTGGATTCATTTCTTCTTTCTCTGGGGTTGGTTTCTAGTGTATATCATCTTATTTTGACATTTATAGATTCTCTTTTTCCTCCTCTTCTAAATCTATGTAAATTAATTTCTTCTCAACAAACTTATGACCTTGAGTGTATTTTTTATCCCAACTGTAACGAAGCCCTTTTACTCTTTTTTCTTCAAATTGTTGCCATGTCAACCTTGTAGGTTATGGAAGAGTAGGAGCAACAACACTTCCATCTTTATAGTGATAAGTGCTAGACTTACTTGATGCCATAATTTTTCTTTCAACTTTTATTGCCACTCTGAATACCTTCTCTAATGAATTAGGTTCCCAAAGTCAAACCTCATCTTGGATGCTATCTTTTAAATTCCCTATGAAGACATCAATCATGTATTCCTCCAGAATATTAGTTACCCTAATATTCAATTTTTGGAAGTCCTCAATGTCCTTTGCCATTGAACCCTTTTGTTTGAGATTTATCGATTGGCTAAAGAAGGTGCTTCTCTTTATATCATCATAATGTGTTATCATTTTTTCCATAAAAATGGAGCAAGTAACCATTTGTTTATGAGAGAAAATTTATTGATACCATCAAAGCTAACTAGGTTCTAAATATAAAGTTGCAATACATACCTTTTGTGTGTTTTGCGCGTTATGGAGATCAAAATATTTCTCCATTTGTAGTATCCATGTTAGGGGATCCTTGCAATCAAGCTTACTCATATCAATATTTGGAATATGGTGGTTCTTCAATTGAACTTTATATTCTATGAAATCATTATTAACATTTATTTTGTTCTCATCATGATTTTCCTCTACTACCTTTTCACATTTAGGAGGCCTTTCTTGTAGCAACTTTGTCCCACCTTCCTTCAAACCATCCAAATCTTCCATTTCTTTCTTCAAGACTGCTTCCATACCATCAATATTAGATTCCATGACATAGATAAAGCTATTTATCTTAGCTTTTAGCGCATTCTTCAAATCAGCCATCCAATTTTTCTTACTAGGTATTTCTATTTTCTTGATTCAAGTCATTATTTTTCTTGATTTTAGGAACTCGATATTTAAATGACCATGATTCTGTAATTTCAGATCTCCAAGTTCTAAAATTTTGGCTTGTGGTATCCCTCTGAGTCCTCTTTCCAATGCCACAAGTCTGATCAAATTTGGATTCTCGAAGGAAGAGTTATGCCCAATCTCCCATGACGGCCTGATTATATACTTTTCAGTAGAGTGAACTTGTACAACGTGTCGTGTGTCACTATTTCGACCTTCGACTCTAAAAATCATACCCAAAAAATTATGGTCTTTCCTCTTTCTATAACGTTTTACAAAATTTAAATTTGATGCTCGAAGATAAATTTATGACGATTTTTCCATGGTCACCTATTTGAGATGGAATTCGGGAACCTACAAAAACTCTAACTTCCTCATATGATATCCCCAAAACTCTAACGAGACAAGACTTGAAATTCGGATACGTGGTTCATCAAGAGATTGAATCAAATGGATTTTAATTTTAGCTCCTGAAACTTCCTAGAAATTTCTTTATAGAAAAAATGTCACGATGACCTGTTCAAAGCAGCAAAACCCTAGAATCCATAGCCCTGATACCAAATGTTATGGAACTAGCTCACAAAATAGAAGAAAAGATAGATCAGTAACTTCAAAATCAGCCTCTTTGATGGGGAAACCTCCTTTACATTACACAAATGAACAATTCTTGGATGATACAAATCACAAGACCTCCTTTCTATATATAGGAGCCTAAGGGGTCACAATATAATAAGATTTGACATAACATTAATAATTTAAGGGAAAAACAATAAAAATAGTGGGCTTCTATGGGGCACAACAATACAATAAAGGGGTTGAACTAATAAGAATAGGGGAATACACTAGTAGTATAAGGACCTAACATGAAACCAATGATAGTATTTCTGTAACAATTAAATTCATGAAAGAACCATTCAGTGTAAGGACTTTATTCATTTTTTTCTTTATTCCACGTACCAAATGAGTATGTCATGCTAGAAAACTCTAGAGCCCATATAAAGGGTGTCTGTAATAATTGAACTTAAAAATGTGTTTTGTCGACAAATCTTGTTCAAAATTCAATCAAAGAGTTAGCTAATAGATGTAATTTTACCATAAAATAATACTATATAGAAACATGGTATCCATGATATGCATTAACATTGCTTGAAAATTTACACATGGATTAGTAGTTCAAGGTTGCAATTTCTATAAAAAAACTCTTTGCTTGAATTTATGTATACTTCTCTTAGCCCTGTGCAAAAAAATGATGAAGTGAAATTCACATATGTTTTATTGAAGTGATTACCATCACCAAAATGAATTAGAAATGGTAAACCTAAGAGAAACAATATTGCAATGGAAGCCCATCTAAGTGACTCGGGACTAACAGAAGTCCCTCCAGTTAGTTGATTTGTGGGAGAAAATATTGTGATTAATGGAGAAGAAGTTATGCTTATTGGAGATTTAGGTAATGGAAAATCCCTCAGTGATGGTGATGGTGCCATACCAATCATATTGATGTTGAAGGTGCTCACATAAAATTAGGAATTCCTGTATAACTGCAATCAAATTTGAAATTCCAACAACAATGTCCATAACTTAATTCAAACGCTTTTATAAAATATTTAATGTCTGGCCAAAAACCATGTAAATGCTAAAATAAGAGTTGGATTTCAAATCCCACCTCGGCATCATGGTTGAAGTGAAGTAAATAAGTTGAAAATCAATAGAATGCAAAAAATAATAGCGGATTACAGTGTAGTGAATGAATATTAAATATTTACCGTTTATGTTTTGAGATAAATCATCCAAGATCTTAAAAATTTAAAAGAAAGAAAACTAGAAGGACTAACAGAGGAGCTTATGAAGTGAGCATTGGGCCATTGGGAAAGCTAGTATAAGGACATGTTGTAACATTTCATTCACCACTTTTAGGTTTTGTGTTGGTATTTCATACCATGAGATTGATCTTTTTACATTGTATACAAGAGCACGATGTTGCGAAAGGTGTTGGAGCACAATACATGCTTCCATTTTCAAAAGAAGGTTAGCTCAAAAGCCTAATTTATGGAAAAAACATATCTATATTTTGAGGAAGCGGTCACAAAATTGGCATCTTACTTCAATTTCCTTGGTCCAGAGCTGCATTATACACAATGGCTACTAGTGATTGCCTAGCTCCCAATGGCAACAAATAAGTGATAATCTAAGCAATACTTTGATATTATTAATGTAAAAGTTGCAAAAGTGAATACTAACCTTTGTAAGAGCTTGAAAAACCTTAATAAAAGATATATTAGAACTATAGGAGCCTGTTTCCACATTTAGCAGTTGGAAATCGGTGATTTGGCATTAGGAACATTTATATAATTATGGCAGAGACCATAAAATAATAGCTATTAGGGATAAGAGGACATGACGTGTAACCAAATTGAATTTGTGTTTGGACCCATTGCTAAGAAATAAGTACAATAAAATTAGAAACAACCCTATAATATAATACATCTCTTACATAACCAATTCTTATAAGATCTAATTAAAACAGGAAGGTAGAGACGACATACATAATGTGTATTATAATTAGATGTTATTTAGAAGTGCCAATAACCATTACAATATACATAATCCTATATTTATATAGAGACATTGAATCGAATTCATAAAATACCAATGTACATGTATATTAGAACTCAGAAACAAATGGAACAATCTATTTCAGTACAATCATGGCTCAAGGACATAGTGTAATAACAATAACAAAATCATAGTCATGGTATGATAGTCTCAAACCCTCTTAGGGTTGAAACAAATAAAAATTTAAAAAATCTAAGGAATATAGAGTCTCAAAATAGTAGGTTGATAATCATCATACCATAGCCTAGGCATCCAAAATGTAATTTGATAAGAGGCTGACTTCCAAAACATGGTAGCCAAAATTAATTGTTTAACAAGAAGCTATAACTTTAAATTCAACAAGCTAGTTTTCCTCAAAGAACACCAAGAACCCTACGTGTAAACCTAATCAACAATGGGATTAAAAACCCTAAGTGTAGTATAAAGAGATTTTAAAATATGAAAATGAGGAACAATTTTCCAAAAAGAAAATTTACCTAGCGTGTACAAAGTTAGCCTTCACTCCAATCATGTGAGAAACAGGGTATGAGAGCACAAGAATATTAGTCTACAGGTAATGGTGAACACGCTATAAGTAAAGAAACAAGAAAAGATTTAAGAAAATGGCATCAGGGTTTACATCAAACCTAAACGTAGTTTTTGAGTAACTCATCTACCAAAAAGAAACTTAAAAACCTTAACATGGTCGATCGAGACATAAGAATCCTATGTTTTTAGTGAACATTGGAATTCAACAAGATAATAATGAACCATAAGAGGATATATCCTTCATTTCTCCATAGGAGAACAACTTAAGCTGCTGGAATCAGAATGAGGGAAAACGTAGTTACATATACCCTCTACTTATACCTAGCAAGGTGAATACGAGTTACAATCAGACAAACTATCTCTAAGACTGAAATCAAAGAGTAATATAAGAAGTTACCTGTTAGAAACCTGAAAGAAAATTTAAAATTCTATTAGAGACTAAAAAGAGAATTTAAATCGAAGCTAACAAGTGTAAACATTGTAAAGAATTGAGCAGATTAGTGGGGGTTACCTCTATTCCATAAGATGTAAACTACAAACACAGTATCAAATTTGAAACCCTCCTTCACTAGTAATTTGGTAATATCATGAAGTGTTCAAAGTGAAACCCTGGTGGTATTAAAGACCTTGCAAAAAAAGGAATTAAACAACAATACTAATAATAAAAAGAACATAGGAAGATAATATGAATTAAATTGAATACAAATAAAATTAACTCGGAAATACACATGCACAAGTATGCCAAAGAAGTTCTAAAAATTATGGGCATGATAGTGAAGAAATTACAAGTGGAAGCCTTCGATAACTGTCAAAGCGACACTAAGGTGCAATGAATTGCCAAATTAAATTGAGAAAATGTATAAGAATAGGGATAATTGCTGAGGCAAAACCTTAAACAATCTAAAGCTTACATTAAAAGTAGATTAAATCACCATCATCGATTGAACTAGTGCAAAGATCCAAGTGGTAGCATGTGTATTAGCAAAATAAAAAGTTTTACGATCTGGTTTAAGCACTTCCTCTGAAGTTTGCCCCCCTGGAACTGAACATACAATTCTGGCTGATTCTAATTAGTGCTTTGAGAAATAAAAACATAACAAGATGCATCTGCTCTGTCCAGCAACTCTGTCCAGCAGCAATGCAATCCAGCAATGTCTTTTTCCTGCTGGAATGAAATATCATTGCTGATTTTTTGGAAAAGAAAAACAGAAAAAGCAACTTGCTTTGAAGGGAAACAGTCCCGTCTAACAGGAACTGAGCGAATGAAACAATTAACGCTGATTTAAAATGACTGAGATTTGAGGAAAACTGTCTAAATCGGCCTGTGATATATCTTTACAAGAGAGAAAAGAAATAGTAACAGCGTCTTTGGAGCCTGTAGAAAAAAGCTAAAACCTGAGAGAAAAACACAAGGATGAGCTGTCTCCCCAATCATATAGGCGGAGCGAATGGTGGCTGCAGTGAAAAGGTTTGGCGCCCCTGTAGGGATTCCTCTATCGCCCATCCGCCCAAATCCTGTTGAAGGCCAGCTTTTGAGAGCTTGTCGGCCTCTTCATTATTTTCCCTGAAGATATGACAAAGCTGAAAACTGATGAAGGACGCCTTTAGTAACAGAATTTCATCTAAAAGAGGCTTTAAAATTTGATTTTGGCACGAAGCAGAGCCATTAACCCAATTGGAGACATTTTGAGAATCACCGAAAACTTGTATAGAAGAAATGCTCCTCTGGAGAAGCCAACACAGCAGAAGGTGTAAAGCAGATAGCTCGGCGTAGTTATTAGTCCCGGGTCCCAATCCAACAGAGGCTTTTAGATGATGTTCGGAAGAAAGATGAATGCTCATGCCTGCGCCAGCCCTATTGTTCTGGGAGGCTCCGTCATAAAAGGCCCAAGGGGAGCCTTCCCTTATGGAGAAAGCCTTATCTCGTTTAGGGATGGTTTTTACCTCAGGCACAGGAATAGTGGTATATATTGCTGCACAAGTTGAAGCGGCAACTGAAGATGGGGTGGATTTATCCTGAAAGATGCTATTGTTTCTTGCAATCCATACTCCCCAGAAGAAAATGGGAGGCAAGTTTCTCAGTACTCCATCCGGATGCTTTTGCCACCAGTTTTTCCAAGCCACATCCAGAGGTTCCGGACCCCATTGTGCCTTGATATTGAGCAAACCTGTAAGCTCCTCCCAGATCTTTAACGAAACAGGGCATGAGATAAAAAGGTGTCTAATAGATTCTTCTTCTGATTTACATAAAGGGCATCTACCTGGACCAGAAAGGAATCTAGCTTGCAGTCTGTCCCAAGTTGGAATTTTACCTTTCAGCATACACCAAAGGAAAATACAGGCTTTTGCCGGACTAGTCAATTTCCATAAGCTTTTAGACCACCATTCTGGGTGATCCCATCCTTTCTGGTTCATTAGGAAAGAGTATCCTTCTTTGGGACAGTATTCTCCTGTTTTTCCCAATGCCCAAATCAGTTTGTCAGGGTCAACTTTGAGTCTTACATGTGAGCGATGGAGTTCTTGAATGTAAGAGGCCCATTCATTCTTCCAACAGATATTTAGACCAAGATCTTCATCACTCTTCCAAGCCTGTCCCCATAAAGTAGAGAGGCCCACTTTCTCCGCTTGGTTGAGCGTGACAATTCCTTTGCTGTCAAGGTGTCTTAGGAGACCCGGGGATAGAGCATAAGCTTCGCTACAGCCCACCCACGGGTCCCTTCCAATTCTGATGTGTCTGCCATCTCCAACTTTCCATGCAAGCCCTTGTTCTATTACAGTGAAAGCCTCCAGGGTAGCCTTCCAGATGATAGAACTGTTTTTCTGATTCTTTTGCTGGCTTCTGATCCAATCTTCCAAAGGAGTTGGATCAATGTACTTCCTTTTTACCACCTTTGTCCAGAGGTTCTCCATCGAAATTAACCTCCACCCAGACTTTGCCGCCAAAGACAAACTGAACTCGGGGAGCCTCTTGATTCCCCACCCTCCCCAATCTTTAGGTCTTGCAATCTTATCCCAGGCCACCCATGGAAGAACCGAGGAATCCTTTGCCGCACCTGCCCATAAGAATCTACTACAGATCTTCCTTATCTTTTCCAGCACTCCTTTTGGGACCCAGGTAAGGGCAACCCAATAAACTGGGATGGCTAACAAGACAGATTTGAGAAGAGTCAATCTGCCTGCTCTGGAAAGCCATCTGAAACTCCAGTGGTTTATTCTAGCTTCTATCTTTGCTATAAGCCAATTCCAATCCTCTTTCTTGTAGGCTACTGGCTTTAACCAAAACCCCAAATATTTTAGAGGTGTGTCCAGGGGCTGAAGAGGAAAAGCAAAAAGATTGGAAATTCTTACTTTTTCCTTTCTGTCAAGTTCATCTGTACAAATTTGAGACTTTCTGGTGTTTATCTGCATTCTGGTAGCTTGCATAAAGAGGTCAAAAATGTTTTTATATTCCTTGATTTCGATAGAAGTACCATTTGTAAAAATCAGAATATCATCGACAAAAAGCAAATGAGAGATAAAGAGGTTGATTGCTACCTCAATACCTTTTACCTTTTCTTGTCTTCTTGCCCTATGAATCAATCTGCTCAAACCCTCTGCCACTAACAGGAATAAAAGCGACGATAAGGGGCATCCTTGCCTGAGACCTCTTTGGCTGTTGAAAAAGGAGGAAGCCGAACCATTGATCAGCACTGCAAAACTGACACTTGAGATACAGCCCATGATCCAGCTGGTGAAAGTGTAATTGAACCCCAGATGAGTCAACAGCATTCTCAGGTAAAGCCAATTGACCCGATCAAAGGCTTTTGATAGATCTATTTTTAAAACCGCTCCCTTCTTTTTATTTTGTCTGACACTGTGTATAACCTCCTGCGCTACCCCGATTGCTTCATGGATTTGCCTGCCATCTAGAAACCCAAACTGTTCCATTGAAATGTTCCTAGACAAGATAGGAAAGATTCGAATAGCAATCACTTTTGCTGTGATTTTATAAATACAGTTGCACAAAGAGATCGGTCTGAAATCTTCAAAGGACCCCGGATCATCTTTTTTTGGTATGAGTGCGATAAAAGTGGAGTTGAAGGGCCTGTAAACCTCTCCCTTTAGTCTTGATTCTTCTATAACATCAGTGATTTCGGTGCCCAATAAGTCAAAAAAGAAGAGAAACAGTTCAATTGTCCAGCCATCCGGGCCAGGACTTTTGTCTTTTGCCATTAATTTCATTGCTGCTTCAATCTCCTCCTTAGTGACAGGTCTAGAGAGGTCCTCAGCTTCTTCCTCCTCCACATACCTCGGAAAACATTGTGCCGTTCTAAGAACTTCTGCTATAGTGGCCTCCCCTGGCTCAGAAAATATTCTTTCAAAGTGCCTCTTCCCTAAACTGGAAAGATCCAAGAAGGAGCTGACCTCCCTTCCTTCTTCATCCTTGAGACTCCAAATGGTATTTACTGATTTTCTTCCTTTTGCATAATTGTGAAAAAACCTGGTATTCTCATCCCCAGATTTCAGCCATATGGCCCGGCTCTTGATCCTCCATTCTTCTTCCTTGTCTAAAAGAATTTTGTTTTGGCTCTTTTCCAAATGGAGGATTCTGTCTTTTGAAGCTTGTGAGTGATAGCCGTCCTCCTCAGGACTTTCCAGTAACTTCAGTTCCTCCCTAATTTTGAGAAGGTCTTCATTTTGTCTCGTCCTCCTTTCTTTTGCCCAAATAATGGTTGCTTTTTTTAATCTCTTGAGGTTCTCCATGAATAGAGAGCCTTTATCCTCTCTTGCATTTGACCCCGGATGTAACCATGTAACTTTGAAAAGGGCGCTAAAGGAGGGGTCCTGAAGCCATGAGGGGTTGAATTTAAAAGGAGCCGGGGGTTTATGTGGAGGGAAGGCAATGTCCAAAAAGATCGGAAAGTGATCAGAGTTACCAATTTCCTCCACCCACTGTCTGAACATAGGAGCATTAGTAATGAGGGCCTCAGATAGGAGAAAACGGTCTAGTCTCTTTGCTATCCTGTCCTCCCCTACTCTTCTGTTCCTCCAGGTCGGTTTTAGCTTTAAAGGAAGAGGATCTGTGAGGTGATTATCTTCTAGAAGATTGCGAAAGAAATCTGACAATGGATCCTCTCTAGCTGAGGGACCCCAAGTCTCAGCTCTACCCATAGAAAAATTCAGATCACCACCCACAATCAGCATAGAGGCCTGCATAAAAGACTTTGCCATCAGATCCACCCAAAAGGATTCTCTTCCTTGGCACGGACCATAGATGTTTATAATGGTGAAAGAGCGAGGGAAAACAGGAGTAAAGACCTCCATACCCATAACCTGCTTTGTACCCCACTGATTTATTATTTTTATTCTTCCTACTTTGCATCCAATTGCTAGTCCCCCTGAGTGGCCGGATGAGTCAATGGCAGAAAAAATCCAATCCGGTAACAGAGTCTTGAGCATAGCTTCCACCTCAGCGCCCTTCCCTAAAGTTTCTTGGAGCAACACAATGTCTGCTTTTGAGTTTTGAATCCAGTCACGCAGGGCCAATTTTTTAGGTTTATTGGCTAAACCTCTACAATTCCAGGAAGACAAGATCATTTGATAACCTGTGCAGGGGTTTGTACCGCTCTAAGAACCCCGGGAATTGACTGTTGTTTTCCATCTGCCACATCCAGCTTTGCTTTCAGCTTCGCCTTTGAAAGGTCTGATTTCCTGCCTCTTTTAATTTTTGCAGTGCTACAGCTAAGAGTTTTACCCAAACCCCCAACAACAGCAGACGATACAGATTTTCCCCCCATCGACCTAAGGTTGTAAGGGCATGGGTTATGAGAAGGAGGGGAAACCAGTGGTGGCCAAGTCTCTTCACTGTTCAGATCGAGGGATGGAGGGGCATCCGAGATAGGATCAATGACATTCTTTTTATTTGGATTTACAGCAATGTTTTTTTGACCTGAAAGAGAATGGGAGATAACAGAAGGAGGAATATGCATATCGTTTAAAACTTGCTCAGGATCTTGAAGAGAAATAGGAGGGGAGCCGGAGCGCAAGTCATTTTCCTGATCGCTGATGGGATGAAGATCTTCCACTGCTTCCTTTGTGGCCTCCTCCATTGGAGCCGAGCTCGGAGAGGCAGTTATCTGATTCTGCTCGATGAGAGGATCCTCTTCCCCTGCTGGCTCCTTAGAAATCTGATTCTGCTCGATGAGAGGGTCCTCTTCCATTGCTGGCTCCTTTACTGTTCCTTCAGTCTCCATTTCTTTCGCTCCCCGATCCTCATATCCAGCTCTGTCCTGCGGTTGAGGAGCCCCATTGAAGAAAAAATCTCTAACCACAGGGTTTCTGCGGGATCTTCTCCTCCTTCTGGACAGAGGGCATTCCTTGGCAAGGTGCCCATACTCGTGGCAGATATGACACCGAAAGGGCAGGTGTTCATAATCAAGGAGCTGCTCATAGAGGTACTCTTTATACTCCAGATTTATCGATTGAGGAAGCCCTCCACTAGGATTGAGACTCACAAGGATACGTGCCATTGCCCGGTTCTTCGTTTTCAGGAAGGACATATCGGCCTCCAAGTAGGTACCCAATCTGTTACCAATTGCCTTGAATACCGACTCAGTCCATAAGAAAAACGAGAGGCCCGGAGCTCTTACCCACACTGGAAACACGTCTGTTCTTTCTTTTATAGCGTCGAAGAGGGGACTCCAATGTTTCAGCAGTACCGGAATGTGTCCTATGCTCCAATTGCGCTTCAGCACCCATTCTGCATCTCTTTTTTCTCCAAAACGAAGTAAGAACCAGCCTTTGGCCAGAACTTGGGCCTCGAACTTAATAGGTCTTTCCGCAATGAAGACTTGATCGCCCCATGCTTGAATAAATTCAGAAGAGAATTTTTTTCTCCTTGCCCTTCCAACAAGGGTATTCTCTGCTACTCCCAAAGATTCATCAATGGAAATATCCATACGAAGCACGAGGTTCCCTACCGACTCCTGAGAACCGATCTGTCCTTGAGATTTTCGCTTACCGCCCTTACTCCATGTAGCTTCAAATGGAGCTCTTTTTTCTTCAGCTATTCCTTTCCACGCTTGGTCTTCTTGAGCTATGTTCATTTGAGGGACTCCCTCTTGCTGAGGCTGTTCCGGGGCTGAGATATTGTAAGTTATATCCGTGGGGGGAGAGAGGTTTTGGAACTGTTCATTATACCCCCTCGGGCCACCGACAGAACCGCCCAGCTTTCCCCCATAGCCATCACTTAATATCGGGATCGAATCGACCCTTGGCGCTGAAGGTCTTGATAGAGGAGAAACCCAGTCGCGAACCCTTCTAGATCCAGGACCCGCGGGTGGCCCCAAAGACCCTGTGGCCTCAGAACCCTTTAGAGGAAAAAGCCTGCCAGGTCTTTGGATTTCCTTATACACAGAAAGAGACCCTTCAGATGATGGCCCTTCCTCTTCGACTGCCCTGTTTTCCTGGAAAATACAAAGGTCCTGCTTGCGATGTTTAAAACTTCCCCTTACTGTGCCACTGCCTTGAACTAAGAACGAGGGATTTGACTCCAGAGAGTACCCCGACTGCTTTGAGTGCTTATAAGCACCAAAGAAATGCTCAACGTTTTGCTCAGTTGGTTCCTTACCCCACATGCAGAGTATATCTTCCAACTCTGGGTCTAAGTCCACCAGCTCACTTGGGCTAACCATTGTTTAATGATGCGATCGCTGACAAACCGACAGCTACAGACAAAAACAGGGTATTACCTTCGCTTGATAGCCCAAGAAACGATAAAAGTAAGAAGATCCGCCGATTTACCCTTCTTGCAACACCTACGCAGTAAAAAGCTTGTTCCGACTGCCACCGCCAGTTGCCAGTCGAATAGGAATAGGATTCCCACACCTGCACCAGATCAGAGGCAAGGATTCACCTGCATAGGGTTATCCGTGACCAGAAAAAAGAACCACCTGGGACCCGAAGCTCCAGAACCTGGTCGATTCCGTCTCCGCCATGTTTTCCCGCTCTTGCCACATTCAAATTTACCTCAACTTTTGTCTTGTTACTAAGTGTAATCTATATTCACTCTTCATGGGAATAACTCAATTACTCCACAAATTTGAAGATTCACAGATAATGTACCCATAACAAGTTGCATCTATTTACTTGATTCCTTCTTCCAAAACACAGAGTCAACATGCTTCTCATACTTCTTCCAAGGAGCAACCACTAGATGCAACACTGTTCACAAGAGCACGATGTTGCGAAAGGTGTTGGAGCACAATACATGCTTCCATTTTCAAAAGAAGGTTAGCTCAAAAGCCTAATTTATGGAAAAAACATATCTATATTTTGAGGAAGCGGTCACAAAATTGGCATCTTACTTCAATTTCCTTGGTCCAGAGCTGCATTATACACAATGGCTACTAGTGATTGCCTAGCTCCCAATGGCAACAAATAAGTGATAATCTAAGCAATACTTTGATATTATTAATGTAAAAGTTGCAAAAGTGAATACTAACCTTTGTAAGAGCTTGAAAAACCTTAATAAAAGATATATTAGAACTATAGGAGCCTGTTTCCACATTTAGCAGTTGGAAATCGGTGATTTGGCATCAGGAACATTTATATAATTATGGCAGAGACCATAAAATAATAGCTATTAGGGATAAGAGGACATGACGTGTAACCAAATTGAATTTGTGTTTGGACCCATTGCTAAGAAATAAGTACAATAAAATTAGAAACAACCCTATAATATAATACATCTCTTACATAACCAATTCTTATAAGATCTAATTAAAACAGGAAGGTAGAGACGACATACATAATGTGTATTATAATTAGATGTTATTTAGAAGTGCCAATAACCATTACAATATACATAATCCTATATTTATATAGAGACATTGAATCGAATTCATAAAATACCAATGTACATGTATATTAGAACTCAGAAACAAATGGAACAATCTATTTCAGTACAATCATGGCTCAAGGACATAGTGTAATAACAATAACAAAATCATAGTCATGGTATGATAGTCTCAAACCCTCTTAGGGTTGAAACAAATAAAAATTTAAAAAATCTAAGGAATATAGAGTCTCAAAATAGTAGGTTGATAATCATCATACCATAGCCTAGGCATCCAAAATGTAATTTGATAAGAGGCTGACTTCCAAAACATGGTAGCCAAAATTAATTGTTTAACAAGAAGCTATAACTTTAAATTCAACAAGCTAGTTTTCCTCAAAGAACACCAAGAACCCTACGTGTAAACCTAATCAACAATGGGATTAAAAACCCTAAGTGTAGTATAAAGAGATTTTAAAATATGAAAATGAGGAACAATTTTCCAAAAAGAAAATTTACCTAGCGTGTACAAAGTTAGCCTTCACTCCAATCATGTGAGAAACAGGGTATGAGAGCACAAGAATATTAGTCTACAGGTAATGGTGAACACGCTATAAGTAAAGAAACAAGAAAAGATTTAAGAAAATGGCATCAGGGTTTACATCAAACCTAAACGTAGTTTTTGAGTAACTCATCTACCAAAAAGAAACTTAAAAACCTTAACATGGTCGACCGAGACATAAGAATCCTATGTTTTTAGCGAACATTGGAATTCAACAAGATAATAATGAACCATAAGAGGATATATCCTTCATTTCTCCATAGGAGAACAACTTAAGCTGCTGGAATCAGAATGAGGGAAAACGTAGTTACATATACCCTCTACTTATACCTAGCAAGGTGAATACGAGTTACAATCAGACAAACTATCTCTAAGACTGAAATCAAAGAGTAATATAAGAAGTTACCTGTTAGAAACCTGAAAGAAAATTTAAAATTCTATTAGAGACTAAAAAGAGAATTTAAATCGAAGCTAACAAGTGTAAACATTGTAAAGAATTGATCAGATTAGTGGGGGTTACCTCTATTCCATAAGATGTAAACTACAAACACAGTATCAAATTTGAAACCCTCCTTCACTAGTAATTTGGTAATATCATGAAGTGTTCAAAGTGAAACCCTGGTGGTATTAAAGACCTTGCAAAAAAAGGAATTAAACAACAATACTAATAATAAAAAGAACATAGGAAGATAATATGAATTAAATTGAATACAAATAAAATTAACTCGGAAATACACATGCACAAGTATGCCAAAGAAGTTCTAAAAATTATGGGCATGATAGTGAATAAATTACAAGTGGAAGCCTTCGATAACTGTCAAAGCGACACTAAGGTGCAATGAATTGCCAAATTAAATTGAGAAAATGTATAAGAATAGGGATAATTGCTGAGGTAAAACCTTAAACAATCTAAAGCTTACATTAAAAGTAGATTAAATCACCATCATCGATTGAACTAGTGCAAAGATCCAAGTGGTAGCATGTGTATTCTTGTGGGCTTCCCTTACATGGTACCACCTAAGTATTCCCAAGTAGGCCTCGAGGGCCACAAACCTCCATGTAAACCATTCATAATTTCCCTTTCACTACCCTAATCAAATTCACAAATGCATTTAATTCGTTTATTCATAAACAATGCTCGAAAGGAATGCAATGGTGGAGCTGCAGGTAAAATTAATGAGTTTGACAACTTGCGGCACAAAAGAGGCTAGGACAATAACATCATGCATTTGGCTTTGTAGCCTTGGTGGTGCTAGTGCCATGATGTCAGCTTCAGGAAAACACCAAAATCTAATGTTTAACATTACGAATTAAAAAAAGTTCTAGATAAATGCCAAATTAATACCAAACATAAAAACTAAATGAGTTGTCTTTAGTGAGACTTTTTTGAAGCTTTTATGGTGGGCTTTTCTTGTCTAATTTCTCTAAAATCTTGCAGGAATTTATTGAAATCACAAGCTTGATGGGTAACCCCTGCACAATCTAAGTGCCCTAGGGGTTTTTCGGGGTGTTGAATCCATATATACAGTGAAAAAACCTGTTCAAATAATACAAACCAAGATTTCACCTCAAATTTATCTGCCATATTCTGACACCGAAAAGTCCAAAAAATTGCACTAATACAACTCCAAAACTAAATATCACTATTATTAATAGTGACATAACAATAATACATCAATATCTCATCCACAATTATATCACAATATTCTAGCTTAAAAGGAATAAAATAATAAGAAAACACCTCCATCATTTTTAGGACCCGAGCCCATGTGGTACACGTGAGATGCTATCACCTTTGGCACACGTAGCCCACCAAAGATGATATGAAAAGATGATTGTAATTCAATTAAAATTCGATGTCATTTTCATTACTATCATCATAATTTTAATGGAATCTTATGGGTAATGCCACATCGTTTTGTTTTGTTTTTAGAAATCTCATTTTTCTTTTCCAAAGCTAAAATCCAAGATAGAAATGAAAGTACATAATTTTTTTTTACAACATAATGTGTCACTTTATAAATAGAGTGAGTTTTGGTGGTCAGCGCTTCTTTACTAGGTTATCCCATGTATTGGCCTTGAAAATGGAAAAAAGGAGATAGATGCAAGTCAAGACACGTGGGCGTGATAGACGAGGAATGCGAACGTAGCAATTGCTCGATCATATTTATGTGATAAAATATTCGGGGAGACAGTAAAATGAGGCTTCCCACTTAACTCTTTACGAAAAATGATTCTTTATGAAAAAATAGGCGTGAGGGGGGCCACCTAACAATGTAATTGTTACTCGGGTGTGCAAATGAGTCGACCATATCATGAAGTTGGTTGACCATTGGGTAATGTGGGGTTAATCTATTAATGTAGTTAAAGAAATATTGTAATCATGTATTAATTAATGTGATCTATAAATACATATATTGTTTGTGGGTATTTGTTTTATATTATATATATGTGACAGGCTAATAGTTATTTAGAACAATTTATTAAATTACAATATTGGTTTTAGTGTTTTTAGAATTTAACTACGAATTTGATTTATAATTTTATATATGTATAGATGTTAAGTATAGAGGATATTTGAGACTGGTAACACATAAAATTAAACATATATTAAAATAAATAAAGTAAGTAGTGCATAGATTTGTATAGATAAGAGCACATTTTTTTTTAATGAAACACAAAAAAAAATTATTAAATTAATTCGTGAAAAAAATAAAAATTTGATAAATGATACTAATCATTAATAACCTTTTTATGGATGAATAATTACTACGAGAGTTGCTAATCACGAAGAACCTGATTATAGATGGATAATTTCCATAGAAACTAATTAAAATTTGCTATGGGAATTACTAATCACGAACAACCTTATTATGGATGAATAACTTCCATTGAAACTAATCAACGATGGGTGAAAAAGATTGTATCAATGGATCGAAAAGATTGTAAACAACTTTTGCGAAGAATAATCCATAGAACAATGAATATCAATTTATGAAATTTCTTGTACATAGTTCTAACCCTACTTCATAAGTATTTGATTGAGAAAGAGGAGAATCACATGTTGAATCTTGATCTTCTATTGCAACACCCCCCAATGCATATTAGAAGAAACTACAAGATAAGTAGTAAATTTTCTTGACCATCGACTATAATAACACTCATGAAGTGTGGCATCACTTCCTACAAACATAAGAATGGTCGACTACAACACTATTGTTAAGTGCATGTAAATGCTCCTTGACTATGGGGGGTATTTGTTTGTGAGATGCCTAAAATAGAGTAACCCGTTATTGAGATACACTAAAGAGTTGTTATCCCAAGAAAAGGTAGGAAGTCAACCCTAAGACAAAGAGAACACGCATTGGATCAAGAAATAAAGAAAAGTATCGAAAGAATGTAGTTCCACAAGGTAGCTATTTAGATTCAATAATTTTACTAAAACAAAAGGAAAAAGAAAAGTCCTAAGATACATAATTCAACAACGCAAGAAACCCTCATAAATTTATTAGAAGGAAACCTTAAGAGCAGAAAGTCACTAGAGTGTTGGACGAATCTAAGATTGGCACTAAACAGCTAGATGTGGAAAGAAATGAAGCCACAATGGTTCCTAAATTGAATGAATAATTACAATTGGTAGTATATGGAATTGACACTCTTTGATTTGTAGGGAATGATGAAAGTATGGAAGATGACGAGGTGAGACTTATGATAGATTGTCATCAAGACTCCTAAGTTCGAGAGTTCAAGAATTCGTACATAAATGTACAAGTATAAATTGAATGAATAATTACAATTGGTAGTATATGGAATTGACACTCTTTGATTTGTAGGGAATGATGAAAGTATGGAAGATGACGAGGTGAGACTTATGATAGATTGTCATCAAGACTCCTAAGTTTGAGAGTTCAAGAATTCGTACATAAATGTACAAGTATACTTTAGATGACCTTTAGAGTGGTACAAACTAAATGATCATATCAAATATGTATAAAATATTTTTATTGAATACCCTAGACAAAAAGAAATTGATTGAATACTAAAAGTGACAAAAATATATTGCTCCACATCATGGTCGTGATCCCTATCGGCGTTATAATCCAAATTTTCCAAATAGATGAAATCTACTTCCTAATCAAAACAACAAAATCCGATGAGTAGAGTAGTGGATGACTTTAAAAAAACCATAGTTGATTCGATTAAGTATAATTCAGTTAAACATAAAAACCTCTACCAGAAATATTTTCAACCATCAATTACCACCATATGAGGGAGATGCGTATTCTAAATAATATTAGTTTATTCGAGAAAAATAAAAGGATGGGAAGGACGTGTCATACCCCTCTTCTTAACTTACCTATGTTACTGTTAATAGCACCATTGTGACATTATATATGTAGTGTATTTTTTTTAATGTTATAACTCATGATAAATTTATTGGCTTATGTTCTTAAGGTATAAAGGAGATATTCTAACCTGATATAGCTACTCCTACGTAGATTCAACGTAATGGTGATTTCCGCCTATGCGCTTTGCCACAAAATTAATCTGCTTAATGACTTAATGGTATGAACGACATTTTAATAACTAACGTACTCCTTCCTTTTGGCTTGAGAAATGGAATTTGTTACATTTTTTCTCCACTTGTGAAGTTACGATTAATCATGGCGTTACACATTAGCGTTGGCAATGTGCTTTGGGTACCCGGTCACGTGGTCCCTCATCATTTTTTATGTAAGAGGACATCAATAGTCTAGATTGTCTCTAGTTCGATATACCACGCAAAAACACTTCCAAGAACACTAAAAATTGTTATCCGTTTCCCTTCCCTCATTTTCATGGTGTTGCTCTACCTCGAGAGCTTAGGATTCAGAAATGTCTTTACGTGGCCTCGGTGTGACGGTCACCGAGTCCTGTACTCTACTCATTTGACACATTGTTGCTAGGTCCAAGGCTTATGACGTTGAGGTGCTCGCTCATTCATGCTCTTCAGCATTCACTCGACACTCAGAGGGTTATAAAAAAAATGTAATGGACATCACACTTTCCTTGTAATTACTTCCCCATCTTTCTTTATTTTTCTTCGATTCGTTCACCACCCAACTCACGAATTCATCTAGCATCTTTGTTGTTACTTCTTTAAGGCTTTCGACATTCTTTTAGTGTAGGGTCGACAGTGAGGATTCAAGAAGAGGTTTGGTTACAATGGTCAGCGAATATGGTATGGATACCTCCACACCGAGAACCTCTCTCTGACGTAAATTCTACAATATCCATTAGATTTAAACTTTTTCTACCTCTTTTTTCCAATTTGCTCGAAGGCACCCTCTAACTTATGATATGATTTTTTTAATTAAGCTCTGATTTGGCGTCAAGGATGGGTTCCCTCATTCGGCAACCCTCGCCAGGTAAGTCATTGTTCTTCTTCCAGTGCTCTAACCATATGTATATATCGTTTGCATTACCTGTTTAGGTTTACATTCTATTTGGATTTTTACACACCTTGTTAATTTTATACTCAATGGGGTTTTTTCTCGTCACAGGTACGCTCTCGGCCTGCTTCTGGGACCAAGAATACACATCATCCTGAGCATTTTCTGGTCACTTACATGGGTCTTCTCACTTACAAGAGATAAAATATGCACTGAATTGAAAAGAACGAGATGTAGCTCTCAGGTGTGGCCTGCACCTGGAGACTACACTCACAAAACTTGAGAGATGTCTCTCGTTCACTCTATTTCTCATCAATCAAAGGATTACATCATTAAATACAATACTAAGAAATAGGAAGTTGTACGCAAACCCCATAACTATAGGAACTAATCCTAAACTAGGGAGAAAGTTACAACAATGTAACCATTTTCTCCATTAAT
>APFE030518681.1:90538-107832 GCA_000404065.3 Pinus taeda
ATTGATTGTATAAATATCTTGTAATTTCCTCATTCATTAATTAATAGAGAATATATTGATTGAGCTAATTTTATCTTGGTATCAGAGCCTGAGGGCCTAGCCCCTCGTGGGCTGGGCTGCTCCTGGGCTGAAGAGAATAACAATTTTGTGATTATTTGTTTGTCTAGCATTGAAGGAGTCGCGGAGGCATGGAAAGCCTGGCCATGCTCAGGCAGCTCCTTGGACAGCTTGAGGAGCTCTGGGACGTCTACGGTTCGAGTGCCTCGAATGAAAGATTGAACATGAAGAGTTGATAGGTTGTTTTTCAGAAATATCATCAAAAATGGCTGGCTACTGTATATTCTATTGCATCTGCTGAATGGGATTTATCTTATGGCGATCCTTGAAAAATATAGATGAATTTCCTTTCCAGAAATCTCGTAGAAATTGCTATAACGTGGTATTTCATAGATGTTGATAATAGCTCAGCAGATGAGGGATGTAATATTGTCAGAGCAACTAAATCGAGTAGTTTGAAGATGGGTGAAATGAAATCCCCACCTTGTAAAAGATATCGCAGGGAAAGGAACCGTGATCTGTTGGCTAGTGATGCTACAGGTGTCATCAAGGAAAAAATCTGGAAAGAGTTACCAGAGGATCTTATTGAAAGAGTCATTGCACGCTTACCTATTGCTGCCTTCTTTCGATTTCGCTCAGTTTGACGAAGGTGGAATTCCTTACTCAACTCTCGCAGCTTCTCTCAATATATTATTGATTTCCATCCTCGATGCAGCCTGAGGTTCTCATCCATCTGGTGAGAAGGTGTGAGCACCGACTGGTTTGAGGATCTGCGATCTGCGCTCCGATGGTGTTTTTTAGGCTTGAAAAACTTCTGAGAAGTATCACGTCCTCTATTTATTTCTTTCCATGTAGAATCAGGGCTCGCAGGGCTTGAAAACGGCCTCGACTTTGGTCGATCGACAGTGCTGGAAATGGGGTATCGATCCCCGTACCACTCGATGAGATCCGCTCAACAAGGTGTGAGTGATTGCTGTGTTAGATATTGCTGTTAATGTGAAGGTGAAGATTGCAAACAGCCATGGCACTGAGGATTTGCGTAGATCTACCCAGGATCAACAATTCTCTGTTGACTTCACTTTACATTTTTCTCTCTTTGGATCAGGAGCGGCGTGCTAGGAAGCAGAGAGATTTCCTTTATGGAATCAGTCGAATCGTTATGTTTGCCAGAATGCGCAGCGCCTCTGCTTGGCCTGTGATATGGACGCCATGTTCTCCGCGACGTTCTCCGGAGATCAGACGCCTTACAGCCCTGCACAATTCCTCTACAGTTGGTGGAGCAATTTGACATGTGAAAATCTGTAATTTTATCTGAGTAAGCCAACCTGAAGATTCCTGGAGTAGCGCTGAATCCGCGTGGTGTGAAGTGGTCTATCTGTTTTTTTTTGTGAGTTTGATCTGGTTAGAGAGAAAGCGACCGCTGTTGGAATCGGAGGGCTGAGGCCGTGAACATTGGTAAATACCTGAGGTCAGGCAGTTTGGAAGATCGGTGTGTCAGTCGCGGTTCGATGTTGTATTTATATGCAGAGCCCAGAAGTTATTTTTAAATGTTTGGTGTGTGTAGCACATGCATATAAACATGTGGTGCAAGCAGCAGATCTGTCTATTGTGAAAGAAGCATGTGCGAAAGAAGCGCGGCTCGAGCATGGGTAACAAACTTTTGTGGCCCCTTTTAATCCGGAGATCCCAGCCATGTTTATCTAGATTGCTGATTCTCCAAGAAGAGGGACATGGGCACTCATGTTCGTCTGATTACCAGTTTTTTGTTCAGAGGGAGATCGCAGGTTCGACTCCATTTTTTTGTGTTGTCTGAGCATCGACAGCGTTCAGTTCAGTTTTGAGGCTCATCGACTGAGAGAATTGCTCTATAAAGGAACATTCTTCCCTTATAAGTAAAGTGGATGGGAGCTTTTATAAATAGCGATTGGAAGCTTTTACTGCCATTGGTTTGTTTGCGGTGCTGCGTGTGGAGGACCATTGGTGTTTCAAACAAAGACAGCGCAGTAAACCACAGTATTGAGTGTGGTATTGACCACAATCAAAACTTCCACACGTATCTGTTGATTTGGAGTATTGAACAACATATAGGTTTGGTTGTGCAAATCTGGTGCGTTGTAAGACGAGGAGAAGACTGACGGAGGCTACAGTCGCGCAGTGATCTGCGTGTTGGATGGGACTACATTGGCTCTCGTTTTTTGCCGGTGGCAGCTTGGCGCCCGGTGTGTAGCGTGAAGACTGTGTATCAGGCTGTGGATCATACTTGGGTAAATGTTTTTTGGTGAAGTATTTTTTGGAATTTAAATTGATATACATATTGAGATTCCGGACCTCAATATGAAGTTATTTTGTTAGAATTCGCGACTCTAACGAATGACAGGTTCATGGAAGTTCCAAGAAGATATTTGACAAAGATGCCCAAGATGTGAACTTGGGATAAAGGAGCAGCAACAATGTTGATGGTGGCAACAAAGTAGATTTTTTGTTTTAGTGTGGTTTGTGGAATAGACTCCCTAGTATATTGTAATAGTCATTGTATGTACCAGAAACTCCAAATATTGAATGTAAGCCTTGTAAAGGCATTTGAACGTTCGTGGTGATCTCAAAACCACTTTGTAATGGTTTGTGGTCAGCCTGAAACCATCTTTTGTCACTGTAATGTGACAGTTGGTGGTGAACCAGAAACCATCTATAGAGCCTTAGTGGCTACAGGAGTTGCCCGGTGGTGGCACGTGGAGATTTCTACTCGGTGGCAGCAGATTTGTTTGCCCGGTGGTGGCAAATCAGAGCTCTGTGATCTGCTCGGTGGAAGCAGATCGGTGTTTTTCCCGGTGGTGGTAAACCGGACTTGCCCAGTGGTGGCAGATTTCCTTTGTGGCTGTGTGTACACAGGAGCTTTGTGCTCATAGGAGCAGGTGGACTGCAGTAACACCTGGCTCGGACTCAGATGATTTTTTCTGAGTAGAAGGGGATTGGCGCGTTTTTCACACTGACAGCAGCGCTAGGAAGGCCAACTGACGCGTCTGTTAGGATCACGCCGATTCACCTTGAAGAGGATCCGCGGGATCAGAGAAGATTGTGGATCTGTCCGAGGGCGGCAGATTGTGTTTTTGGAGGTTTTGTACATGCAATTTGCCAGATGGTAATGGATTTGACTATCATGACAAGTAATCATTAAGGGGGGGAGTTGGAAATAGTTAATTCCTACTTGTCTATGGTTGTAATTTCCTAATTTGAGAAGTTTGTTCCTATATAATAGGGTATTAGTTTTTTCTAGTTTAGTGTGTGGTTGAGAGAATCTCTCAACCACACTAGTGTACGTCCAAGATAGAATTCCTATCTTGAGACTATTGATTGTATAAATATCTTGTAATTTCTTCATTCATTAATTAATAGAGAATATATTGATTGAGCTAATTTTATCTCTGTGTACATATTTTTAATTTTCTCTTTGATATGAATAATTTGATATGAATAATTTACTTAGAGCTTGAGTTTAATTTACTTATGTTATTATGCCCACGGTTAGTTGTGTACCAATGTTACCAAAGGAAAACGAATTATTATTTATATGGAAGAAATGTGGGCTTGCTTTTCAAAGCACTGTTTGATGTAAATAACTACTAACAATCAGAGCTTGGATTTCTCCTTTCGTTGTTCATTTGAAATTCACCACAGGAATCATTTATCAATTGTGATATTAATGGTTGCTTAAATTATTTTATGCCATGGCACAAAGTTTTATCGATTGTATAATTGTGTTGTAGAGCTATGCACATCTTTATTGTCTTATTGAGTTTTGTATTTCATGTCGAAATGATTCTACTATTGTCTATGGATATGTTTATATATGACTACCGCATAATCCTCAATTCACTTTCGAGTTTGTAATTCTCTCAGTGTATACACAATATTACTTATGGCTAATCTCGAAATGTTTATTGAACATGAATCCTGAGTCAAAAATTTCATTTATAGTTTCTACCGTGGCAATTCATTTATAAATTTCTACATTCTAATAAAGGAACTTATGGTGAGTTTAATACTCTGACCGTCGTGAATAAAAATCATCCTTCCTGGTAATTAATCTATGTTTTCCTATCCATTGCGTTACATTAATATATAAAGCTTAAGTGATGCAAGTGCCTACACTCCTAGTAGATTGATACAATTTGATCATTACTGGTTTAAACAGTTTCGTCCTATCTTCAAGAAGAGACATGTAGGAATTCCTTCCGAGCTTTCCTCCTAAATGCTTCTTCTAGAGTTTTTCTGATCACCTTACCACACTCTGATGATAGTATTGCTGAATATTATTCTCATAATCTAGCCTCTTTCCCTTTTCCCACGATTATTTCACCTTCTCCTGAAGGTGATTGATGCTACATATCGTATTTGAAGGGGTTTGTTCTTAATTAAACTGTTCACTTTTATGTGGATTTGTCTTTAATATGAATGTAATGGAATTATAAATTTCCCATATCATCTGCTAGTAACTTAGGGTAATTAAGGTTCTAGATCCCTCACAATATAAACTTAGCTACCCTTGTACCCTCCTATACAAATCACACTTTATCAATCATTGATATATCCAGGCCAACCCTACAAACCTTTTTTAAAACAGTTGTTAAAAAAAATCATAAATAAATATTCATTTATATAGTTTCACATGCGACATCCCTCACAACAAGATATTGAAAAATAGTACTCTTCTTTGTTTACTGCTGAAATCGAAAAGTGACAACGCTTATAATAATCTTATGAATTGTATAGAGAGAATTTGTATCACAAAAACTTCACAAGTATTAATAACATAAAGCTTTTTCTATTAATATCATCTAAAAATAATATTGTCACCCTTACTATTGGCACAAACATGTTTCTCCAAGTTCATTAATTTCAAGTAATAATTCAGTTACTCAACACATACCAACTGATGAGCCAGAATAATGACAGTAATATTGACCTGAAATCAGCACTTTTGTTCTAGACAATTGTGTCAAAAAACACTGATCCACCCAACCTTGAATCAACCTATTATTAGCCCCAAGATATGGTGTCGTTGCCTTGAATCAGTAATCTCTTATGAATCCTCCTCATGTCTATTTAACATTAGTTTTCAGCAGTTTTTTCCTTGGCACTGTCCTGCCTTTCGCGGATTTGCTTTCCCTTCAGCCTAGGCTTTTCCTTTTGTTTTTCCTCATAAAGTTTGTGTTTCTCTCCCGCGGTAATTTTTCTTAGTATCATATTCAACTAATTATATCTAAGGAATATGTAATTACAATCTGATCCATTCCACTAGCATTCAAATTTTGGGAAGCGTCTATTTTTTTCGGTGTTTCTTCTTTGACAATTTCCCATTTTATTCATCAAAAGTATTTATTTAATTTACATAAGTTTTCCTAATAACTAGATGATCATGGATCATCAACCAACATACTATAAATTGTCAACCACAAATAAAATGTAAATGTTTCTATAGTAGCAGAGGGGTATTACAGGATACTAAAAATGAAGAAAAGAAAATAGCACAATTTTTTTATTAGCACTAAGAGGAAGAGCATTGACCCAATTCATGATTTGCATGGACTCAAGCAAATATGAATGTAGAAGTCAATAAAAAATTCTATGATTTTTTAAAATCGAGATATTGAACATCTATCCACACAAAAGTCGAAGAAAAATGAGCAATTATATGGATAGTTTATTAGGGATTATGAAAAATATTTAGAAATATATTCAACTAAATTTCCCACTAATTTGACAATTAGTTGCTATAACATTCGCTTGTAATAGGCCTTTTATACAAAATAAAGGAAAAACTTTGAATGCATGGGATAAAAACCTAAGAAAACTCCTTGGAAAACGCACATAAAATAGAATTAGATAATGATTGATTTTCCCCATTAGCATTAGATAAGGAAGCCATGGAAAATATAGAAGTCCTCCAAAAGTCACTTTGCGATCTAATTATTTGGAGAAGTAACTCCCAGTGTAAAATATACATGAGTGAGTGTCACATAAAATATCATTATATGTACTAATAATTTACTAGGAAATAACTAGAAGTTAGAAAAATGTATGATCCAAATTTATGCAAGAATGAATTGAAATACAAACTTAATCATAGATATAGAGCTATAGTGAAAACTAAATATAAACTTGTTAATAACAAATACTCAAATTGTTTACATGCAGAATGGAAATAAACTTGCTTTGGTGATGATAGATTATCTCTCAAAGTGACATGAAAACTACATGCCTTCTAAAATATGTTACAATGAGGTTCAGAGGCCTCTTTATTATCGAGAAAAAATTGAATGCCCTAAACATCCAAAAGCCTAACCCTAAGAGATGAAGTGCCAAAATTTTGTGAGCCTCATTGGGATTAGTTGGAATGCCAAATTGCCAAGGTCATAATTCGGCCATATAATATTTGTTTTGCGTGCATGATACCTCATTAGAAATATATATTTGAGGATTTTCTTTAATCAAAAATCCCTTTCCCAAGGGCTATGGGATTGGCATGTTTTAAAAAAAGCATAGTTTAGGGAAACAAAATAGCTCTGAAAGTTGAAGACACAAAAAACTGCCAAAAATAGAAAGTTTTAATATAATTAAGGAAATTGAAATGAAAGAGTATTAAGGGTCCAAGTGGAATAGCTAGGTGACCACCAATATCCATTGGGATCAGTCCTCCCCCCACCCCCCGCTTAGGAAGCCATGTTCCCCATTACATTCAATGTCTCCATGAGACAAGGAAGCTTCGCCTAAAGTTTATCCCTGGTTAGCCACTTGCATTGGTACAAGAGTTGGACAACATTGACAATCCAATATAGTTGGATCATCTGTTAGAGAGTGTTCTTGATATATGTGTCCATGATCCAATAAGTTTTCACCTATTTCATATAGTCTTGATTGACCTATGTTAGTGTCACTTATTTGACAATGTCTCATGTGTCTGACAATGTTGGGAAGTATGGTCGAAGGAGGTCCACGTTAAACACTGGGTGCAAGAAAAGGAATGGGGGAATGTTGAGCTCGAAGGCATTGTCTCATACAATATTGGTGATAGTATAGCGTCCATATTAGACTGTTCAAATCTTCTGATGGCCTCCGACAAGGCATTCTTTCTACAAATGTAACTAAACTTTGTCATCGACCTTAAACTTACATGGCACCTAATGTTGATTATGGTATTATTTGTACTTGGATTTGACTTTATCCAAGATGTCATGAACCTACAGGGGTATGTGTTAGATATGTTCAATAAAAATGGTTTCTTTATAATCCTTAGAATGTACATGTGTATATTATTCTTGTGTATTCACATGAGGCATGACAACATCAATCAGGCATAATGGTTGAAATCATAGACCTACTTGAAAGGGACTGTAACTAGTCAAGCTATAGAAGGCTCTGTTATAATTGTGTTGCACGTAGGGAAAGCTCTCATCCCAGATCATGGATGAATGGAGTCATACATGTGTAGTGTATGCATTATAATCATGTTAATGAACTATGTCTTGCCATCAGTGTGGGGATGGAATGTAGTTGACTTGGTGATTTTTGTGTCTAATAATGACCAGTGACTTGACCAGAATTTTCTCAGGAACTTGCTATCCCAACCAGATATAATGGTCTATGGGGTCCCAAATTGTACCCTCAATCATTTGAATAAGGGTTCGGAAGTGTTATCTATTGTGATACTTTTCTTATAAGCCACTAATATAACCATCTTCGAAAATTTATCCATGACCAAAAATAGATAGTCATTACCATGCTTGGTAGAAGGGTGGTTAGATAGATAGTCCATGGGGATGGATTCTGAGGGTTGGGTTGGGAGTAGGAAAAGGAGTGTATATCATTTCTTCTTGATGGTGGCTTGGTGATCGCGAAAGTAGTGTAGGATATGATATATTTTCCAACATCCTATTAGGCTTTTGGCTAATAAAAATACTTCTGCAGTAATGCCATAGTTTTTCCACACAGAAGTGTCCTATGACATGACTATAGTGTGCCTCCCAAATCAGTTTGGCACACTCGCTTGAATTTAAAAAAAGGAAACCAATGTAGCATAATAATTCATTTGGAGGTGGAACTATGGTACTTACTTTCCATCCATTAGCATGTCGTATGTGATGGTGAAATCTGAATCATTTTTATATAGTTGCAACCATGTAGAAGTCTTGTGACCATAATAGTTGAGAGAAGTGGTTAGTCCAACAACCAGGGGCCGACTGAGGAAATATGTAACATGATTGGTGTTTCCCTTCTTTAATTTAATGTTCAAAAGGAATTTTTGTACATATGTGGACCACTTCTAATGGTGATACTTTTGAAACTTCCCTTGTGTCTATATAAACTGAACAAGTCAATGATCTATATGGATGACCATCTCCTTCCCCACAATGCATTGATTCCATTGTCGAAAAGTTTCCACAATAGAATACTTTTGTTTATCGCAGGTGGGGTATTTCATAATTGTATTGGAAAGTCTCTCACTGTGATAGGTAATGAAACACCCTTGATGGGTGAGCATTGCACCAATAGAACAATCAAAGGCATCTCCCTCAATTTCAAATGGTTTTTGTGGGTCTATAAATGTGAGTATTGGTACAGAAAAAAGATGGTGCTTTAGCTCAACCATAACTCAACAAGCACTTTTTGTTGGGAATTGGACTAGGAAAATGTTACTTTCACTCCACCCTTGGTAACTTGACTCAAAGACCGAGTTATATGAGAGAATTCCAATATGAACCTTTGATAAAAATTGGCAGGGCCTAAAAAGTTGTGTACTTTTGTTAAAATGGTTGGGGCGAGGAAATCTCTAATGACTTTTATCTTAGCCAAATCCATATTCACATCTTTCTCATCAATGATGTAACCCAAATATTGGATCTCGGTCATGCCAAAGGTGTATTTCTCCTAGTTGGCACAAAGTTTGTGCTCTCACAGGGTTTGAAGGATCTTATGAATGTGTTCCATGTGCTCTTCCCAACACTTGTTAAAGATGAATATGCCATCTATATATACAAGCATGAATGAGTTAGTGAAGGTCTACAAGATATCATCCATCACCCTCGTAAACATTGCATGAGAATTTGTTAACCCGAAAGGCATGACCAACCACTCAAAAGGGTCCTCCATGGATTTAATGGCAGTCTTCCATAAATTATTGGGTTATATTGGAACTTTGTGATAGCAAGACTTCAAATCTATCTTGTTGAAGTACTTTAGTGACATGAGCTACTAAATAAGGTCATAAATCCATGGGTTTGGATACCCATTCCTAACAATGATTTTTTTTAGTGATCGATAATACGCAAAGTCTCCATGTCTCTTCCTTATTATGTACAAGTACAATACCATAACTATAGATAACCATAACTTTATATATAAAGGTTATAATTGAGTGATATTCATATAATTGAAAAGCTCTCAAGAAGTAAATATTATAGTGACCATGGAAATGAGTTTTGAGGTGGCTAAAATAAGAGGATTTTTTGTATCCACTCTTCCTTAAGGTGACATATCATGTTGTGTCATCATACAGTGTATAATTAAGATGGAAATTAAGGGGCTATGTATGTTACAAATTAGATGGTAGAAGTGAAAGTCTATAGTTGAAGGAAAGGTCAACTTTAAATGACTTCACTACATAAAGGAGTTGTTTCAAAACTTAGTTACTATGAATAAATATGTAGAAAGGAAATTAAAGGCTTAAACTTCACCAAATAAGCATCATCCTGCAATAGGAACATGGAAAAATCAAGCAAATAATCATACATTTATAGGATGTAAGATATAAACTTAGTCCTTGGCTAATGGCCCATGCACTTTGACAATAGACATAGTAAATTGAAAGTGTAGTAAGCTCTCATTAATGACCTCACCAATAGGAAAAATGCCACTTCTAATCCAAATATTCATGAGAATTTCATTAGGAAGATAGAGAAATAAAATCAATTCTAAGTTGAGTAGGTAGCCCATTAATGAAAAAGGTTCCAATATTGGAAAGACTCACAAGTTGATATCGAAATTTCATCCAAACATCATGATGCCACCATCAAACAAGCGTAGAGTATATAAGAGGACTCTTATATGTGCAAGCTATTTGGAATAATTATGTCCCTCACAAGGTAGGTTATTTAGAAAAAATGAGGATATTATATATCATGGAAAAGCAAGCATTAGAATAATGATAGGAATTTGAAGAAAGGATTCAAAAAATTGCACCGCACATTCATTGTCTCTACATAATCCTTCTAAAAGGAACTTGTGTTCTAGAACAACCAACAACAACTACTTCTCCACCTCGACCATATTTTTTCTTATTTATTCCAAGTACATTTACGTCTCAACTACCTATAACCAAAGAACACATCTAATGCCGACAACAATAGGTGATGTTCCCAACTAGTAGCAAAAACTCTAAGTAGTAAGAGAATCCATCGTACAGTAAGAAGTGGAATCAATTACTAAATAAAAGACACCATGAAAAATGGCTACTAACAAAAAATAAGAATAAAGACCAACATTTGAATCACCCTTATTGCAAGGTCATCTTAAGGAGCACCAACACCTATACAAAGAAAATAGACAACCCAATTTTGAGCAAATTGATTTTTCTTATTTCTTGGAAACATTTTTTTTTCAATCGTGATTCCAATGCCCCTGTTATTTGAGATGATAAAGTATTTGATGGTTGGGAAGATGTTGGAGAGTCTAGTGAATTATCTGACTATGGAAAGAAGTTAGACTAATTGTAAATTGACTATGGAAATGACTTGACCTCGAATGAAATTAGTCAATTGTTGTGTGCAGGACTAACCAAGATAATTAAGAATGGTTGTAACTACTTTTTAATTAAATTAAGCTATCAGAAGATGTATTCACTAACAATGTATTGGGAGAGTGGTTCCCGATATAATTCAATGCAATGATATTTATTATTGGCTCCACTACTACTATACTCTTTCTCCTTATATGTTTAGATGCATGAATATTCTTGTATATTTTTTTACGTACATTATAATATTGTATGCCATCTATTAGTAACACTTTCATATAATGCCTTAGATTACAACAATAATATTGAAATTATAATGTATTTTCAAATTGGAATTTAAATATTTTTTATTTTTTTAAACAATAAAAATACATAATATAAATTATCATTCTTGCATTTCAATAAGGATCAATCTACATCACTCTCCCTATAAACCTTGGTTAAGTATAATTACAAAAAATCCATATTCAACTATCTAACCAAAACTTGATACTAGGCTGAGCTAACACCAAATCAAAGAGCCTAACCCTATGTCAAAATCCCTAACATGAGGGAGAAAAAGGGGCATTATGGGTGCACCATATACCACACATTAGTGGTGTATTCTAACCACATTCGCCCATATTTACCCCCTTTCACTAGCTTCCCCATGGTAAACATGAGCTTAGGGTCACTATTATAAGACTCAACCTCCTATATGACCTTAAGGAAATGGAGTTGACAAAACAAGACCTTATAGACCTGCTGCAGGTGTTGCAGGACCCCTAGGATCTACTCCACCACTGTAGGTTTTCAACCCCTCAGTTAACCTAGCCTTTTAGTGAATTAAACCCCTAGTCGCTCCATCGAAAAGGCATGCATGCCACTGGAACCCTCCATTTTCTCCCACAAAGCCTACAAGGGAGATAGTACAATAATTTTTGGGCATTTATGTGTCAGAGACTATGAGGTTTAAGCCAATTTTTTAGGGCTAGTCTCAAAACTAGTACCTGAAACTTGATGAGACTTTCCAAGATAATAAATGACACCAAGACAAATCCTCTAAGAGAAAACTTAATCAGGAAATTGACCTAACCAAGCCCAACCATGACAATCATTCTGTCAAATACATGATGAACATGAAACCTACAGGTCATGAATGCAAGTTTGAACATAAGGATCTAAAAAATTATCCGAGTTTTAACAAGAAGGGTCTGTTCTTTCTCACATTAATTGTTATAACACCAATTAGGTCTTCAATTCATGTTTCATTGAGTTACAAGTAAAAACATGAAAGAGTCGTGACTAAGAACTGCCACATAAACATGCTTATAAAAATGATATAACCAGATAAATAACAATGAGAGAAAAAACATTAAATCCACATAATAACAAGTACATTTACCCATCAGAAACAAGATAAAATTAGCTCTTATCAAGCATAGGAAAAATCCAAACAGGGTCAAGACTTCTATGTACAACTCGACCATAAATTGGCTAAACTAAATATTTATTAAGCCAATCAACCCCGTACCATATTCGAAGCATGAATGTGGGATCTCATGGGATAAAGAAATTTATGAAAAACCAAGGGTATCCAAAGGTTAAACCAATTCTAGCCTCACCATAGTGTGACCTAACCTAAATCGGTGCGAAGATCACGAAACCAAACTAAGCTTCGATTTCTCAAAATTTCTTCTCCAATACCTTTAGGAATTTTCTTGTCTCTATCTTCAAGATTTATCATGTATCCCATCATTACCAGTTAAAGAATTCCTAGGCCTTTGGGAATTCTCCTGAGACCACCTCACCCGGATCCAAAATCTTCTAGAAATCCAAATATCAAATCGGGAAAAGTCCCATCACACCATGGCTATGCAAAAATGGTAATACAAGGCTAAAATCCATTATCGAACCTGACAAAACCCATGCCAATTACATCAAATGAACCAAATATAAACATTCATATGCCATGCATGTCAAATCCAGCTAGGAAACCATAGATGCAACATGTTACCTGCAAGTATTCCTGCTAAAGATGCTTGATCCAACCTTTCCCTATTTAATCCTTTCTTTCCTTTTCTTTATATGCCTTTTCTTGTCTATCTTGCTTTCCTTCTCATGTTGGCTCTATTCTTGTCTCTCAAACTAATTCCAAAACTGAACTAACAAAAGGATTATGAAGTGATTCTCAGAATCATTTTTATTAATGAAACCACTAATTTCTTCATTTTCTCTCTATTTTCCTTTAGTTTCATCCTCACATGAAACAAATGACTTTTCACCTTCCTTTCCCCCTAACTTCATAAATAAATGCCAAATAAGGCCACCTTCCCTTTCCAAATCCTTTTCCATTTCCTTTTCCAATTTCCCTTAGCCATTAATAAACTAAAGTGACTCCCCAATAGGATGTTTTTCCCACCATTTGGCTTGGAATATGTGTCCCATGAACTTGGTCTTATATATTTTTACATGGATTTTTAACCAGGGATGTTACAAAACACTCCCCCTTAGTGGAACATCATCCTCATTATTTTATGACATCTAAAACCAACAAAACCGCTGAAAATCAAAACATACTACCCATGTAGTTGTATAACCTAGTGGGTTGCAACATTTACAATGATCAAACTACTCAAAAGTAAAACCATCATGACAAACATGACAACCTGAAAACCATATTGTTTACTGGAGCTTTATAACAGATCTCATTATGGTATATTTACAATCACAACCATATATACTCATGAATATTTGCTTCAACCAACAAATAACCTATTGTTCATGGAGATTTATAAACCTAGCTCGATACAATATTTACAATAGCATACACATATATAAATTTTCACATTTTATTTAACTAAAAAATAAAATAATACGACTCTTGCTTCCACAACAAGGGAGTCCAGAGGCTCACACATTCCCTAGAAGTACATAATCCATTTCCAAATTCAAACTTGCATCCAATATCCAACGCTATAATCCTACACCACTTGTCCTCTAAATGAAGAGTTACTATCTCATTATACCAGGGTGCATTCCCAATGTGCATATGATTCCATCTCGAAATGTTAATGATGAAAACAAATCCACCCTCTTCCTTTCCTTCTCTGTCGCGTAGTCCCTTGGGAAATTTGGCCACCTCCTTCCATGTAGTCACTCACCTTCCATGTTCCTAGACATCCCCTAACTCAGGCTATCCATCCCTTGGAAAGGTTTCATTGCATTTGAAGGTCCAAAAATAAAGGAATATACCCACCTCAAAACCATCATATTGGTCATAGCATTCTCATGGCAATCAATGGACACTATCGGGTACCATTGTCCCACAATGGTCCTACTTCTGAAGTGCTTTACCATCGTACTGCTTCTAGTTCCAATTCCTTTTTCCACTACTTTTAATCCTTGCAGTCAGCTTCAACCACCAACCTGGGCATTTCCATGCTTTCCTATACGAAGCACATAATTTTGATGAGGCTAAAAGGAACTGAAACTAATTTAAATCATACGTCATTGATGGCCCACCAACAAGGTACACTTTCAATTCTGTTTATTTCCTGTCACAAAAAGTGAAACTATCCCTTCTATTAAATCATCACGTATAAACATACCATATCTAGTTAGCTCAAACTGCAACCATCACAAATAAAAATCATAGATCACATGTAACCATCATAAATCAAATTCATATGTCATGCAAATATAAAACTAAAATAAAATATTGATACTTATTGTTCAAATGATTCTTTCTGTTTTTCCTTTGTTCTTTATCCTTTTCGTACACACATTGAATCAGTTTCCAAACCTAGCAAGCACCCAGTGCCTTCTCTTTAAGAAATAAGGGAATCCAGAGACTAAACCACCTCCTCCGTTAATATCAGCAATAAGGCTATCCTAAGACTAACTGCCTCAACCCTTAATGGAAACAAGGGCATCCCGAGACTACATCACCTCAACCCTCAATAGAAATCAACAAGGGAATCTAGAGACTAAACTGCATCAAGCCTCAATAGAAACAAGGGTATGCCAATACTAAACCACCTCAGCCCTCAATAGAAATCAACAAGGGCATCCAAACACTAAATCACCTCAACCCTCAATAGCAGAAAGTCTATGCTGAGACTAAACCGCCTCAACTATTAATAACAACAAGAGTATGTCGAGACTAAATAGCCTCAAGCCTCAATAGCAACAACAAGGGCTAGCAAATACCATACATTTCTATATGATCACACTGTATAACAAATACACATACACAATATATAATGCAACACATACACCTATACTGTGTGTACAACAAAACACATACAACTACACCCTATGTACAACAATACACATTCATCTACACCTGATTTACAAAACAACATATGCACCTAAACCTAGTGTATAACATGACACATACACCTACACCCAGTTTACAACACAATACATACATGTAATACCATACAATACCATCAATACACATGTCACCATGCAACAACTGCATAATACTCATAGCACCATACAAATATACAAAAAACAACATGTACGATGTGTACACAATACCACATGTACACAATGCCACCTGCACAATGTGTACACAACACCCACTACGCAATGTTTATACAACACCACATGCACATAGCACCATATGTAAAACATGTACACAACACCACATGTACAACATGCACACAACACCATTTTTACATAACACTCCATATCCAGATTCCCACGATGCCATATGTACACAACACTGCATATCCAACATACCCAAGACACCATATGCATGCAACATTGTATATAAAACATGTATACATCAACATATGTACATAACGCCACATATACAGCATGTACACAACACCATATGTACATAACACCACATATACAACACATACATAGCACCATAGGTACATGGTACTGAATATATAATACATACAGAACACCATATGTACATAGCAGCACATATACAACACATACACAACACCATATGTACAAATTACCATATATGCAACATGCACACAACACCATAGGTACATCATATACAACATATATGCAACATTAGTATTGGACATCCTGATACCACACTATTTTTGCTAGACAACCTTTCTTATAGTGTGTTATCCATGCTTGTCCCAACATGTCGTAGATCATACTGCTTTCATTCCACTGATGTATCCCTCAGCATTACCTGACATAACATAGACATAGTATAATCACATAATATGAATTCATATCCACATGATACTAACCTCATATATTTGTGAGGGATACTCTTCACACTTGATTCGTCATAAGACCAAGAATCTCTTGATGCAATTCACCTACGTAAAAATTCACCTACGTAAATTTATATATGTGTATGTTATTGTAAATATTGTATCGAGCTAACTTCTTCATCCCCTCCCCTATCGATTACAATGCCTGGTGCGTCATGGTCGTAGGTCAATTTCACAGTTGGGGCCAACCCACTACCAACCCGAGTGGTTACCCGTCATCTTAGACCCCTCCTCTCAGCCTCATATATGTTTGGTTCAGCTCCCTAATTCCAAGTTGGTAAGTGCTTCCACTTTCCCTCCCTCAACTGACCAAGGTAAACATACCATTTCCCCTCTTCCCAGAACATAATAGGAGGAACCAGCCCAAACATCCACCCATCCCTGAGCCCCTTAACGTTTCCATTGCCAAGCTACCTGCCATGTCCAGTGGTGTTCCCTTGCTAGAATTCCTGCCCATAATTCTCTACTTTCTACCTCTCACCCTGCGGCTACACATCCACCTAAATCAAGGGTTGTCACCCTGATTGTAGGGGGATTGACGGACTCTACCCCTGGGGCCTACCTCTCTAACTTTACCACCAAGAATCCTAGGAACTGTACAGCTAGGCCCTTTGTCTAGTATCACCAAATTTCCCATGAGGGAAAGGAGGACTTCAAAGCAAAGAGAAATGGATAAAATACAAGACGGGTGCGAGAAACAGACACAACACCAATCATATGCCACCATCCTACACTGCCAATTCTTCCAATGCTACTCAATTTTACAATTATCTCCCATAATCCTTCCCCTATCCCTCAAATGAGAACCAAAACAGGTCGACATTATGAGAGAGAAGAAATATCAGAGTACATACCCGTTAACTTCCGCACCCATTTGATATGTTTGTTGTTGTGGATGGTGTCGCAAAACCCGTTCGTTACACCAGTCTCTCCGTTCGCGAACAATCTGAACAACACAAGACTTCCCTCCTTCCCTACTATTAAGACCAACACTATCTTAACTCCCGTTGCCACCTTTCCCATATTAAGTGCATGCGATCATGCAAAGGTCCACCACACCCATTGCCTTGAGCGTGTGGGGAGCGGTGGTACTGTACTAGGAGGTATAGACCATTAATCCTCTATTCCAATGCCTAAATGCTAGCTCACACCCCAATCGGGTTAATCATAACTAAATGTTATTGTTATATTATATGCAAATTTAATCATAATTT
>APFE030518681.1:109619-120820 GCA_000404065.3 Pinus taeda
TAAACTGTAAATTCTTAAATTAAAAATGAAAAAAAATTATCTAAATTTATAAATTATTTAAACCCATCTTTATTATATTATAATTTTAGTCGACTCATTTATAACGAAATCTTAATAATCTTCTTTTTCAACGAAATTTTAATAATCTTTATTATATTTATAATTGTGGTCCATTCTTTTATAACGAAATTTTAATAGGCTTGTAAAATTATTTTTATTATAAAACATTTAAACATAGTATCATTGATTATGAATAATCAATTTTACAATTTTTTTTACAATAACCCTATTATTAATCCAAACTACGGGGTACCATTTAAATTAAAATATAAAGTTTAATATTTAAATATTAATTATTACTTACTTCATACGTATTAAAAAAAGTTGTCGAATCTACTGTTCTTTAATCTTTTTAAGTGAATTCTGATTACACTGTTTTGTTTTTATATATTATAAGTATAAAAATCAAAGCAAACACAAAATGTATATACACAACCTATCAAATAATTTATTGTTAATGGTTAGTTTGCTCATGCATGCATGTGAATAATGATCCATTTGAATACAATTCACTTATGTATTAACGATCTAATCATGGAAAAAATATTACAGAAATTAAAATAGGATTTTACGTCGTCATTTATTTATCGATATGTTTAAAATGATTATATCATATATGAAATGATAAATAAATAAATTACTATATAAATTTAGTTTGATTAGGTGTAGTTAATATTGCTAATATTTTATAAAATGTTTACGTAAAAGTGGTTAGATAAATAAATTTACAAATATAAATATTATATTATATTAAATATAATTATCTTTTTTCCAATACCAATAATATAAAAATTAATATTATTTTTTTTCAATCTTCAAATCTAAAAGTCAATAGTTAATTTAAAAATCTTTAAGTTTGTATGAATCAAATCGTATAGTTTTATTATTTTATTTTTTTATATTTTTTTTAAAAAGGAAAATATATTTTTTGAAATATTATAAATATATTAATACTAAATAAAATATAAAATAATACAATTAATTTCTTATTTTTATAATTTTTATTTATATCAATTTTAAAAATAATAATTTAGAGTAGTTTTTTGAGTATTATTTAGTATGGTTATGATAATGCAAAATAAATGTGAGTATAAGGTTTGATGTTCAAATCCCCGATTGTTCGGATTTTAAAAAACATGTTTCCATTACTTTTCTTATTAATTTGTCTCACTTCAATCTTATAAATTCATCCCTCACTAGACTCTCTCTTGTTTTCTATGGTTCGGTTAATTTCCTCTGAGATAAAATTTTCCCAACTTCCCTCAAACTTAATATTCGATCTCCAACTTCATTTCCGCTCACCAACTTTCCATCCCAAGCTTTTTGTAAGTTCTCAATCTCCAACTTCATTTCCTCACCAACTTTCCATGGCAAGCTTTTTGTAACATGTCAATCTCCAACTTCATTTCCTCTCACCAATTTTTCATCCCAAGCCTTGTGTAACATCCCCTTGATTTTTCTTACCAATGTAAAAGATATATACTTTTTAACTCTTATTTCTATAAAGTTATAATTTTATTGGCATCATTGAATATCATGAATATATATATACACACACTAGCACATCTATGTTAATAAATGTGATTAATAAATGTTGATTAGTCTATATCAACATTAATGTGTATATCTATATATTTATGTATTTTAATGTAAATTTATATATCAATGTACTCAAATATACATTAATGTATATAACAACCACATTTCTAAATACACATCAATATATAACAGTGTCCACTCATTATATAGGGATTTTTACATGTATATGAACTTCCATATACAAAATCTCCATTTATATATATCTAATGAACATTATTTTGGATATCAGTATATTAATATATTTTAATGTAAATTAGTATATAAATGTATTGAAATGTACATTCTAATGAACTTGAGTACATATATTAAAACCCTATAGATTAATACTAAAAATCCAAATGATTAAAAATATGAACTCTTAGACTAATAAACACAACAGAATTATTGGACTTGAGAACACAAACAAAAACCGGATAGATTAATACAAAAAACCAATGGATTATAAACTTAAGGGAATAATATTAAACCATAGAAATATGAACCCTTAGATTAATAAACTAAAAGAATTGACATTATAAACCCAAGGCAATAATTATAAACCCAAGGGATCTATATTAAAAGCTCAAGGGAAAAATAAACCTAAGGGATTAATACGAAAACCCCAAGGGATTATGAACCCAAGGGAATAATATTAAACCAAAGGGAAGCCTATTAAAAACCCTAGGTATATAAACAGAGAGATGAATATTATAAAAACTTAAATAGAAATGACTCACCATAGTTTACTATGATTGTCCATCTATAACCATGTTTGACTTTAAAAAACATGGTTTCCCATGGTCGAAAATGGTTTACCATGATTACCATATTGATATTGTGACATTTAACAATGGTTGAGACAAAGATTGATTTTCATATCGAGACAAATCGAAAGATAAATATTATAAACACTTGAATACAAATGATTGACCATAGTTTACTATGATTGTCCATCTATAACCGTGCTTGAATTTAAAAAACATGGTTGACCATGGTCGACAAAGGTTGACCATGATTACCTTATTGATAACGTGACATTGAACTATGGTTGACACAATCATTGATTTTCAAATCTAGACAATCTGTAATGTCCCCTAATAATAATAAAAATAATAATATAATGAATAATAAGATATATAATATTAAATATAGTAGATAATAATAAATAATAAGGAAAAGATAATAATGGTAAATAAATATAATATTAAAAAGATAATAAATAATAAATAATGAAGAGAATATGATAATAATAAATAAATAAATACAATAGTAAATAATAAAATGGAGTTCCAAATAAATATAATAAAAGTAACAAAATAAAATGAAATAAAATAAGAAAAAGTTAAATTAAGAGAAATATTCAATTAATTAAAACTTAAAATAAAGAAATGAAGTTGCATGGTGACATATAGAATGTGTTCATACTAACCTCTTTCCATATTTTCATCTATTTTATTGAAGATCACGAAGACGTGATTTATCATTATTTCATCCATTCTCTTTGGAAAAAAGTATTGCGAGACATGATTATTTCCCAATAGTACATTGATTGAGGATCAGGGTGGCCAACTATAAAAAGGTTATGTGCACTCCACCATTGGTTGGAGAGTCATCCCCCAAAAAATTGTCGTGGTTAGTGGAATTCAAAGAGCATTCAACTCCAGAAACACAAGTAAGGAATATCGTCGATATACGTAAGTCATCTCTTCTTATATTTTTCGAAATTATACGTTAATTAGTTGAATAGATATATATTGATTACAAATCACATATTTTATCTAATTAATTGTATATTTAAATTGTGGGTTGATATGGTATTAGAAAAAATTTCAACTCTGTGTAACTTTTAAATATAAGTTCAACAAATTAATTAATTAGATTTATCAATAATTATGTTTATGCTAAAATTAAAATTAACCCAATTGACAATTTCCCTTTCATAACAATCCAATAACATTATTGATTCTGTCATTTTTTAATCTTCTTTTTATCATCCAAAAGAAAAATGTCAAACCAATATGTTATAAATTTTTTTCCCTAAAATAACATTAACCCATGTTATTAGCTTAATTATGAAATTTTAATTATACTTAAATTTTAAATTTTGGAAAAAAATTTGTGTACGAACTATCGCGAACCATATTTTAATAACAACACAATAAATATGTAATTTCTTTTTATAAAAGATTTTGATCCTTCGAAAAAGCATAGTTCATGTAATATATAATTTTTTTAATATTTATTATTATTGTTTTTGAAACAAATATTTAACATCGTACGAATATGCTTTTTTACATTTCACTTTTTTATTATAAAAAAAATACAAAACAATATATAATTTCAATGTTATATATTTGAAAAACTTGTCACTTCAAGGAGTATAATATAGTCATGTAAAGTTTAAACTAAAATGATCAGCATATAATTTCCTATATTACAGATTTAAAACATATAATTTATGTTTCAAAATTTAAATGTTTGCACCAACCGGTGGAATAATGATCAAGTGTCAATTTTTTAATATTTATTATTATTGCTTTGAAAACAAATATTTAACATCGTACTAATATGTTTTTTTATATTACGCAAAACAATATATAATTTCAATGTTATAGATTTGAAAAACCTGTCACTTCAAGTAGTATAGTATAGTCATGTAAAGTTTAAACAAAAAAATCAATATATAATTTCTATATTACAGATTTAAAAAATATAATTTATGTTTCAAAATTTAAATGTTTACAACAGTCGGTGGAATAATGATCAAATGTCAGAAATAACAGTTGGTTGGAGCCTGACCCTGACCCTGACCCTGACCCTGCCATCTACAAAACCAGTGCCAGAAATAACACGTTGTTGGAGCCCATAGTGCTTGACCTTGCGATCTACAAAACCATACACATGCACTCCACCAATGCACCTAGTGAAAGCAGAATTGTCAAAACTTTTTCCTGGAAATCTTGTTATTATGCAAACAAGTATTGCAGTCTTGTAATAAAATCAGAGCATATTACATATGGTCTATGGGTGATTGTGGAACGTAAATAAATTAATTATGATGAAGTAGGGTACAAGTTACTTTTGTCATAGTCGGAAGCTTTATTTTTTGGGATAAAAATAAGTTAGATACTTATGCTTTTACTTGTCGTTTATAGTCCTTTTATACATTGAGAGATGTGTTTTTGAAGGAAATCAAGTAAACGAATATTGTTGGCAACTTTAATATTCTGTTTCTTTTGTGGGTTGAACCTGGGTCTTACATGTGTAAGATGTGAAATGGAAATAAAAATATTTATATTTTTGAATATAAATATATATAGAGATTTAATAATTTATTTTTATAAAAATTTTTTAGTTATAACAGTTACTCAAATGATTTAGTTAAAATATTTCATCGATATGATTTTTTGTATGTCACAAAGTAGTGAAATGGAAACCTATAAAAATAGATAGAGTATGTAGTAAAGTGGCAGTTTTGATAAATATTTTTATGAAGATTGGTGTAAGTGATTTTTATAGGTAGAAAGTAGGTGTTTTTTTTATAATATTAATAATGTAAAAAAATAAATTAAAATGAATGTTTCTTTTTTTTTATTATGGAAAACTTATAGTTATAATAGTTATTTTAAGTTTTATGATTTCTTATGGGATTAGGACATATATATAATTAAATGAATTAATATGAAGAAATGGCGTAAGGATCAAATGGCCATATATTTGGATTGTTAGCAAATACCATTTTCATGATGTTTTCATTGGGAAAATAGAGAAAGAAAAGCAATTTTAAGTTGAGTATGTAGTTGAATAATTAAAATAGTTCTAATATTGAAAAATCTCACAAGTTGATATAGAAATTGCATCGAAACATCATGGAGGCACCATCAAAGAAGCCTAGAGTATGTAAGAGGAATTTATCTTAGATGTGGAAGCTATTGAGAATGATTATGTCCGTACCATCAAACAAGCCTATAGTATGTAAGAGGAATTGATCTTAGATGTGGAAGCTATTGAGAATGATTATGTCCCTAACAAGGTATGTTATTTAGATCAAATGAGGACATTATATATTATGGAAAAGAAAGCATTAGAATAATGGTAGAAATTGGAAGAAAGGATTCTAATAATTGCACCACACTTTCATGGCTCCACATAATCCTTCTAAAAGGAACTCTTGTTCTAGAACAACCAACAAGAACTACTTCTCCACCTCAACCATTATTCTTCTTATTTATTCCAAGAACATCTACATCTCAGCTACCTATAACCAAATAGCACCTCCTAATTCCCACTACAATAGGTGATGTTCCCAACTAGTACGAGAAAGTAGAAAGAGAATCCACGTTGTTTTAAGAAGTGGAATCAATTAATAAATCAAAGCCACCATGGCAACTAGCTACTAAAAAAAATTAAGAATCAAGACCAACATTTGAATCACCCTTACTGCAACAACATCTTAAGGAGCAACAAACCTATAGAAAGAAAATAAACAACACAATTTTGAGCACATTGACTTTGCTAATCTCTTTTATTTTCATTTTTGCAATCGTGATTCTAATGCTCCTCTTATTCGACATGATGAAGTATTTGAGGGTTGGGAAGATGTTGGAGAGTCTAGTGAATTATTTGACTAGGGAAAAAATTTAGACTAATTGTAAATTGACTATGGAAATGACTTGACCATGCAATGCAATAAGTGAATTGATGGGTCCATTACTAACCAAGAAAATTAAGAATTGTTGTAACTACCTTTTAATTAAATCAAGGTATAAATAAGTGTGATCAATAACATATGATTGGGAAATTGGTGCGTGATCTAGTGCAACAAAATGCTATTTATTGTTAGCTCCACTATTACTATCCTCTTTCTCCTTATATGTATAACTGCATGAATATTTTTGTATAATTTTTTATGTAAATTATACTATGTATTCTACTTATTAATAACAATCTCATATAATCTCTTAGACTACAACAATACTATTGAGATTATAATATATTTTCAAAATTAGAATTTCATTAATTTTTATTTATAAAATATAAATATATAATATAAATAACCATTCTTACACTTCACTAAGGATCAAAATACATCACTCTCCTTATAAACCTTGATTAATTATAATTATCAAAATCCATATAAAACTTGGTTAAGTATAATTACCCAAAATCTGTATTCAACAATATAACTGCAACTTGACACTAGGTTGAGCTAGCACCATATCAAATAGTGTAACACCATGTCAAAATCCCTAACATGATGGATAAAAAATGACATTATAGGTGCAACATATACCACCCCTAACCCCATGTCAAAATCCCTAACATGATGGACAAAAAGGGGCATTATGGGTGCACCATATCCCACCACTAATCCTATGTCAAAATCTCTAACAGATGGAGAAAATGGGGCATTATGGGTACGCCATATACCACCGGTTAGTGGTGTCTAGTAATAATATGACACTCCAAGAGAAAGAAAATGATGGTAAATTGTATAATTGTAATAAAATTTATTTTAATATATATATATATATTATATAATATAGTATATATATATATATATAAACTTTCTTTTTTAAGAGTTAAAAAATGCATGAAGTTTACTTATCTAGCCAACATATTATATATAATTTATATAACAATATTATATGTTATATAAATATATTTGCAATTTTAGTGTATTTACGTGAATATAGAGTATTATTCGGAATTGTGAGAGCATAAAAATAATTATTTAATAATACATTTTAAATTAATAATATCCTTAAATAACTCAAAAAATAACTAACATATAACATATATAATTATTATTAAAAAATTTATAAATGGAAAGTTTTAAATTTTTTTAATTTTTTAAATATATATATATATATATATATATATATATATATATAGTATTATATATATATATATATATATATATATTAATATAATTTATGTTACAAGCCTTAACTCATATTATATATATATATATATATATATATATATATTATATATATATATATATATATATATATAATTTCACAACATTTTTCTAAAATATATTGAAAAGTAAAAATGCCATAACTACATTACAATCTATCTTAATTTCTCCTAAAAATATTCTATGGATATAACATAATGGTTAAATCCATAACATCAATATGCTAATTAGGTAGCACACCTATCTAAATTAAATGTTTGGTAAGCGCCAATAAGCATTAATCCATAGTGATGGTATATATATATGTGTGTGTGTGTGTTTAATTTTTTTTTATGGGACTTTTGTGATCCATAAAGAATTTTTGAGACATCTATAAAAATATTGTATCGGTATAGCATAATGTTTAAATTCATATCATCTATATGTTAATTAGGTAGCACACCTATCTAAATTAAATGTTTGGTAAGCCCCAATAAGCATCAATCCATAGTGTTGGTGTTTATATGTGTGTGTGTGTGTGTGTGTGTGTGTGTGTTTGTGTTTAATATTTTTTTATGAGACTTTTGTGGTCCATAAAGATTTTTTTAGACGGATTTTGGATTAATCAGATAGAATTATTTTCTGGGAGACTTTTCTAACCTACTAATGAGGTTCATATTCAGGACCAAAGTTCATCTTCACCTTGGTCATGAAGAGGAACCTCATTAGTAGGTTCCAAACTTCAACCAGAAAAAATTTCTATGAGATTAATGTGAATGTCGACTTTATATATATGAATGTCATTTAATGTGAATGAATAAAAAATTGCAACTATTGCCTAGGGACCTAGTCTTCAATATTCAATATTATTCTACATAAACTATATATATAGATTAAAAAAAGCCAAATAAAATCATTAGTGTTGCTCAATCTTCAATATTCAATATTTTTTTACATAAATTTTTCGTAAGGGAATCATGTGCCCAAAGAAATAAAATTTCTATGAGATTAATGTGAATGTCGACTTTATATATATGAATGTCATTTAATGTGAATGAATAAAAAATTGCAACTATTGCCTAGGGACCTAGTCTTCAATATTCAATATTATTCTACATAAACTATATATATAGATTAAAAAAAAGCCAAATAAAATCATTAGTGTTGCTCAATCTTCAATATTCAATATTTTTTTACATAAATTTTTCGTAAGGGAATCATGTGCCCAAAGAAATAATAAAAGATATAAATTTTCATCTAATACAAGAGGATATTAATAGTATATTTAATTATATAAATTAAATTAAATCATTGAAAAAAAGTAGATAGTCATCAAAATACTTATTTACCATTAATATATCTAAAAATGTATAACATGAAGTGTAAAATAGGAAACAATAGATTCAGAATTTCTTAATTTTTTTTTTGCATGGTAAAACTATTCTATTATATACAAAAATAGAGTACAAATACATTCAAACTGTCTAGAAGATCCAGCTACCTGGAAGAAATGGCAGCATGGAACAACATCTGTCGCAATAGAAGAGGACGAACCAGACCACTAGTCATTCCACACAGGGGCGAGAGCAAACAAAAGAGCAATCCCCTGTAGGGGAATTCAAAAACTTTTGACACAGAGTATCCATCCATGTGTTAAAAAACCAGCCTTGAACAGCAGCGTTAGCACAATGCCACATTGACACACTAACACAAACATTTTGACACGAAGACAAAGCCAAAAAGGAATAGACAAAATCCCTTCTGGGCAGCGTGACCTCAGACGAAGCAGCAATTATTCTTCTAGAACCTCCTCCAAAATACTACACCAGCCATATTCCTCCGTGTCCTAAGCATGGACCTCCTTCGCTGCCGTCGTGACGGGCTCCCTCTGGACTCCTCCTTCTAGCTGGATGGTCTTTCCGTTGCCTTCCCCGGATCTGCAGAGGGTGTCTCCATAGCTTTCGCGGTATCAACTGGTGAGGTCATCTCTTGTTGAGCACTGGATTCGCCCTCGTCTTGGGCCTCCTCAATGAATAGCACCGAGACATGGGCGTTGATCCGGGGGCAGTTCAGAGGGCTATTGAAGGTTGATGCAGGGCTGGCCTGCCTATAACCAGGATCTTTTTAAAATCTGTGCATCTCAGAATAAACTCAATTCAGACAGTCTCATACTCATTTAAATTCGGAAGCTCATAAGAAATCCACTATGTTTATATGTGCACCCTTTTTATTTAACAAGATGAACCTGGTTAACAACTCTATAGATATGGAATCCTAAAAATTAACATGTATAACACTCAATAAACAAAGCCTCAAGTTCTTTCAATGGGGAATATTGTGAGGATTGGACCTTACGCTGCCCAGAAATTAAACTTCACACTTTTAATTTCCATGTTCCATGTCTCATGCGCCTTCAATACTAACTGAATTATCACATGCATTAAGACTGCTCAATAAACACTGTTCATTGATTTATCAATTTAAATCCTTGGTGTATCTATTATGGAAACTAGGCTTTATGTTTTAGAACCATTCTGCTAGTGGCCCCTCTCCACGCATTCAAGCCAAATTAATTCAATACCAATTAATTAAAAATCCCGCTGCAGAACCTCCGGTGGTAGAATCAATAATCAAAACAGCACAATCGGCTTACCTGTGATACTCGTTTGCCTGGTACAAGGATTCGAAGCCACGGAAAAAACGCAAGGCGGAAAAACTCCGATGTGCAAAGTCTAAATCAGAACATAGATGTATGTGGTTTACCTTTGGGCGAAGCAGTAATTTGGCTCGAAAGAGTGCTCGGAAGGTTGCTACTGATTTATACAAACAGTCCTAAATTTACAAAGGAATTTACGCAACTGTCCTAAAATCGATCCCAAAGCAATCAGTTAAAAGTGCGTTCTCCATACAAACAATACACCGTGGTCTATAAACCTGGTAACTAGACTCGCCACCACGCCACCTCCGCCTCAACATCCAAGGCTCAATTCCCTGGTAGAAAAAGGAGCAATTTTATTCCGATTCTCCATTCGGAACCAGAATTAATTCGAGGTCAAACAGAGTCAAACGTTTAACATTAAAACCAAAGGGTGTAAGCAGATCACAATGCTAAACCGAGGGCAATGCCACGGTTCTCTGACCCATTCAACGACTCGTGGAGATACAAAGGATTAAGCCACAGCAACTGTCAAGTATTGAAACAAGATCGCATGCTCAAGTTTCAGCAGGAAAATTAGCAATGGAAGGTACGACAAATGTTTTTATCAGCTCTGGGATATTAAGTGGGGATGAAGATAACCACGAGTTCATGCATAACACCAATGAAAGGAAGATTGGAAAGGTTCCACAACCAAATCAAATGCGCACAAAATTCAGAATTCAACAACCAATACATATAAACACAATCAACATATATGTAATCTGAAACAACGACTTACAACCTTGTGTTGGCCAGATAAGTAGAATTGATGGCCCTTTACAAACTGCCCGAAGGCTTCCAACCAGAAAACCTCTCTCACACTCTCTCTCTCTCTCTCTGATCTTCAATGTCTTTGAGGATTCCTAATTTATAAAACTAAGCATGATCTAGAATCACTCAACTAAAAGCTCTAGGAGTCTACATGCAATGCATACATATGGTAAAAAGCATCTTGAGGCTTTT
>APFE030518681.1:122929-153516 GCA_000404065.3 Pinus taeda
TAAAAATAACAAAATATTTAAAATTATCACACCCCCCTTTTTATTCCATATTTACAAATGAAGAGGGTCTTGATGCTCCTGCATCATACACCCAACCTTAAAATTAATCATGATCTCTTGATCATGTGTTCGGATCTGTGTATGCCTGGATCCCACACCTTGTTCTGCAAGTCATCATGTGCTATTGTTCGCTGTCTTCCTCCAGGTTTCCAAACCTTATTTTGCATCGCTCCACTGGCTGTGCTCTTGCAATCTTCTGCGGTCTTCCTTTCGCTGCTTCTCCTTTGTTTCACTGCTGCTGGTCTCTTCCGGGATTCTTTCACCATCATCCGCCTCATTGCTTCAATTTCTCTGTTTAACAGATTTTCTCCAGCATCTTCAATAAGACCTATACTCACAAACCAATTGTTAGAATAAAAAATATAAGGCATCAGTGCCTCTTCTACTGCTATTAATGTTGTCTCGGCTATCACTATGGATGTTGCGACCTCCCTATCTTCCTGTCCCTCTGCAACATTCCTTTGCTTGTCACCTGTAATTTCATCTGCAACTTTTTCCTCTTGTTCTCTGCACTGGACTCTTTCTTCTGCAATCTCCCTGTCATACTCTGGATTCTCCAACTAGTATTCCAACAAAGCAATTTCTCTGTAGCATTGTTGAAGCATATCATCATCACCTGCATCCATACATAAACTTTCAGTTTGCACAAAATTATCAAGTTCAATAGTTTCAACTATTTCTTCACTTATCCGTGCTATAGACTGATTCACTTCTTCAACATCCATAAGAATTTCCTCTTGTGCTATAACAGTTTCATAAGATGGCACATCCTCCTCAGTAAAACCTGTCCTCACATCACAATTGTCAGCTACAAAAATACACGGTTTTACATTATCCAGCTGATCTGGATTTACCCAATAACTCAAGAAATCATCAATGATCTTCTCCTTTGTTTCACCAATGGAAACCTCCTCTTTCAACTCTGATGCTTTGAGTTCTTCCTGTTTCAAGTGTTCATCCATCATCTGCTTAAGCTTCTTCAGCTCCTCTGTTAACTGCATGCTTATCTGTAAATATCTTTTCTGCTGTAGCCTTTGCCACTTCACTCTCTTCCTCATCAGTAAACCATGTCTCTAGTCTTTCACATCCTCCTACATCAATTTCATCAATAGCTCAAGATGAACTGCTATCTTAGCTTTCTCTTTCTCATACTCTTCCTGAGTCAACTATTGTCTTATGGCATTTGCTTTGGCATATTTCTCCTTCTTTCTTATGTGGCCTCTTTCTGAATCTCTGCTATCTCCTTTATGACTTTTAGTAGTCATCTCCTTCGCCATAAGTTCCTCACCTATGAGTTGCATGAAGCCTCTGCCACAACAAACTCTCTTGCTGCCACTTACCTCACCAATCCTTCCCTCTGGATCTGGTCTTTTGGTAATCATTGGTTCTTTGTTGGAACCTTTTGAGCATCCTCCACTGTTCCTATAGGCTTCTCTCATATGCAACCTTATTCAACCTCTGTTGAATCTTTAGGTTCGGACACATTCACTTAGAATCCCCTACTGGATTCCTTTATCACTGCACTCTAGCTGCAATATTCATCAGTTCCAAAAATCGCATGCAATTAACTTAACAAAAAAAAACTTAAATCTTCAAACAGAACTATTCTAGCTCTGATACCACCTGATGCGGGGTTGGCCTGCCTATAACCAGGATCTTTTTAAAATCTATGCATCTCAGAATAAACTCAATTCAGACAGTCTCATACTCATTTAAATTCGGAAGCTCATAAGAAATCCACTATGTTTATATGCGCGCCATTTTTATTTAACAAGTTGAACCTGGTTAACAACTCTATACATATGGAATCCTAAAAATTAACATGTATAACACTCAATAAACAAAGCCTCAAGTTCTTTCAATGGGGAATATTGTGAGGATTGGACCTTACGCTGCCCAAAAATTAAACTTCACACTTTTAATTTCCATGTTCCATGTCTGATGCGCCTTCAATACTAACTGAATTATCACATGCATTAAGACTGCTCAACAAACACTGTTCGCTGATTTATCAATTTAAATCCTCGGTGTATCTATTATGGAAACCAGGCTTTATGTTTTAGAACCATTCTGCTAGCGGCCCCTCTCCACGCATTCAAGCCAAATTAATTCAATACCAATTAATTAAAAATCCCACTGCAGAACCTCCAGTGGTAGAATCAATAATCAAAACAGCACAATCGGCCTACCTGTGATACTCGTTTGCCTGCTACAAGGATCCGAAGCCACTGAAAAAACGCAAGGCGGAAAAACTCCGATGTGCAAAGTCTAAATCGGAACATAGACGTATGTGGTTTACCTTTGGGCGAAGCAGTAATTTGGCTTGAAAGGGTGCTCGGAAGGTTGCTGCTTTATACAAACAGTCCTCAATTTACAAAGGAATTTACGCAACTGTCCTAAAATCGATCCCAAAGCAATCAGTTAAAAATGTGCTGTCCATACAAACAATACACCGTGGTCTATAAACCTGGTAACCAGACTCGCCACCACGCCACCTCCGCCTCAACATCCAAGGCTCGATTCCCAGGCAGAAAAAGGAGCAATTTTATTCCGATTCTCCATTCGGAACCAGAATTAATTCGAGGTCAAACAGAGTCTAACGTTTAACATTAAAACCAAAGGGCGTAAGCAGATCACAATGCTAAACCGAGGGCAATGCCACGGTTCTCTTACCCATTCAACGACTTGTGGGGATACAAAGGATTAAGCCATAGCAACTGTCAAGTATTGAAACAAGATCGCATGCTCAAGTTTGAGCAGGAAAATTAGCAATGGAAGGCACGACAAATGTTTTTATCAGCTCTGGGATATTAAGTGGGGATGAAGATAACCACGAGTTCATGCATAACACCAATGAAAGGAAGATTGGAAAGGTTCCACAACCAAATCAAATGCGCACAAACTTTAGAATTCAACAAGCAATACATATAAACACAATCAACATATATGCAATCTGAAACAACGACTTACAACCTTGTGTTGGCCAGATAAGTAGAATTGATGGCCCTTTACAAACTGCCCGAAGGCTTCCAACCAGAAAACCTCTCACACACTCTCTCTCTCTCTGATCTTCAATGTCTTTGAGGATTCCTAATTTATAAAACTAAGCATGATCTAGAATCTCCCAACTAAAAGCTCTAGGAGTCTACATGCAATGCATACATACGGTAAAAAGCATCTTGAGGCTTTTCCCATCTTTTTCCCTGTTCTAAAATAGAAAATCTTTCCTTATCCCATAATGATCCACATTCACTGCTTTATGCCTAAAAACACTCCCTATTTTATAAAAATAACAAAATATTTAAAATTATCACACCCCCCTTTTTATTCCATATTTACAAATGAAGAGGGTCTTGATGCTCCTGCGTCAAAGGTGAAGACTGCTGAGCCGAAAAAAGGCGAGGACGAGGACCGAGGAGAGCTGGCTTCCAGGAGTTGGCTCTGCCTAAAAAAACTTGCACCTCCAGCATGAGGGCAATGGCAGTGGCAGTGGTAGTGAGGAAAGGTCTCCGCATCGACTGAAGGGCACGAGGACCCTCCTCGGGTGGAGCCTCAACGGCTGAGCATTTGTTGTCAAGGTCGAACCATAATAACAGAGCTGGGCAGAGCCGAATTGGGATGCAAAGAGCCGAGAGAAGCAAAAGCAGGCTGAAAATTTGGAATTGAGGGGATGGCCTGAGAATTCAAACCAGGGCTTAAACTCAACAGCACCAGAGGCAGCAGTAGAACCCCAAACCCAACCTGAGTTAACATGGTAACGCTTGTGCTACCACCGTTAATATTGCTGCAGCCCTTGCCTCGAAGCGCTTCCGCCATTACTATGGTATTCATGGGAGCCGAGTAGCCGAGCCCTGTTGCGTAGTCGAAATTGGACGGAGCGTTAATGTTCCTCTGCTGCGGTCCTTTGTTTCTTAACCAGCGCCACCGGGAATGTCCCTCTCCACTTGTGTACACATCGCCTCTTCACATGGCGGGCAGGTGGCCTTCCCTGCACACCCGTCCCATCGCCTTAATGTCACCTTTTAGCACCCGCATCCGGGGCAGAAATTCTTAATTTATAAACACAAGTAAAAATATTTTTAGATAAATCTAAATTATTCATAATTTTTTTATTTAGAAAACTATAAATCTCCCCACACAAAAAAAAAAAAAAAAAAAAAAACAAACAAAAACTTACAAATAAAAAAAATAAAATAATATATAAGTAAAAGAGAACCAAAAGATGCATGGAAAAGGAAAAGAAAATATATAAAAATAATTCAAGAAATCTCATAAATATTAACAAGTACTAATTAAAAAAATCTAACAGTATCATTATGTAAATGTTATACTTAATTCAAAAAATAATAAAAGCTTACCAATATTACAAAAAATTGTAATAATTAAAATATATATAAATAAAATAATTGAAAAATAAATAATGAAAAAACAAATTAAAATTATTTATTAAAAAATAAATAATATTGAAAATTATTATTAAATAAAAAAGTTAGTAATTTTTTTATTTAATATATTTTTATTGTTTATTTTTATTCATCTATGACTAACATTTTTCACATTGGAAGGAATTGAACTCTAACATCGAGGGACCTACATCCTCCTAACTCCAATGTAAAGTTAATATATTCATTACCCAAAATCCTATTCTAGCATTGCTGGAAAAAGATGTATACCCACCTATCCATCGTTAAACAACATTGAGTTTTTACCCTAACTCGAATTTTGAAGCAAGTCTAACAATTTTTTAACTATTACAGGACTCCAATTTCATAACCTAGGTTTGGAAAATTACTAGGTAAAGTCACTATTACCTGTTACACTCTCAAAAGCAGGGAAAGAATAAAAGGTTGTGATGAGTGATGGATACTGGTGGTCGTTGCGTTATGATTTGCAAGGTTACGATGACACGCAGAGATCAAATGCCCATGGCAAGTCAAGATTACAAAAGCTATATGTTAATACCCTTCATCCATGTATTCTTTGTTGGGAGGATTTTAGCTCAGGCAAAAGAATCGATTGAAGATGTTTTAACGGCGCAGCCTTCTCATAGTCTTCAGCTACATCAACATACCACTGTTTCCTGCACAGGTGGAGGAAGACGTCATAGTCTTCAGCTACATCATCATACCACTGTTTCCTGCACAGGTGGAGGAAGACACTCAACAACGTGCTATTTTCAACAACTTCAATGGAACCCACTTTCTTCCGTTATCCACTGCAAATGGTTGCTCTCCCTCACTTTTCCTTGTATTCGTGCTCGTTTCCCTAAATCTGTAACTATCAGTTTAATAATATACCTGCGATGATTTTGCATTGGAAAAAAAACATATACGTATTAACAACTTTTATAAATTTGTGTGCACAGGTTACAAGATCATCATGGAAAAAATGAAAGAGGGCTCTAAGCTTGAAATAATTTATACAATATTTTTGTGGCAAATTAAATATAAAAAATTATCTTTCTTTCAATTAATAAAATATATATATATATATATATATATTAAAATTATCATGATTTAAAAACAAATTGAATTTAATTTAAGTTAATCCGATGGAATAAAAGCATCAAAAACATCATTAATAAGTTTTGCTTAATCATGGAATAAAGAAATCAAACACATCCTCAAAATTTTCAATCATCTTTCTTAAATTAAAGAAAATCATAAAAACAAACTAAACCATGACTTTATTTTAAATTATTGTTAGTATTACTATTAATTATAAAATAATTACATCCACTTTACCAACAAAGTTTCTTAATTTATAAATATATTTTCTTACAATACCATGGCTTATCAATATCACACACCTAAAAAACCACAAGCTACTTTAATATGACATTTTTTGAATTGATCAATTTAATTAAAATTGCAAAAAGAACTAACAACGTTGGTTATAAATTTCAACCTTTGATTTAAGTATATTATTGTGAATATTCTAGAATATTCTATAGAAAATGAATCCCTACCATCCACCATATAGTTATTGATAATTAAACTAAAATTCTAGAAGCCTTATTCCAAAATATGTACACTTATTACACCGTACCAAACATAATCATTAATAATTAAATTAAAATTCTAAATGCTCTATCCCTATAAATTATATCTTTTTAAAACATAGTTGTCGGTGAGATTTAGGAAAAAAAAAAAAAAACCTCAATTATATATTTTGAAAATTATTATTATATCATCATTATTTATTATTATTAGTCCCTTCCAAGACATAACTCTAGCAATTGATTTGCTTGTTCACCAATGTAACTTATAATGTTTATTTTTTTTTATTTTTTGGCACATTGTGATTTGAACTTTAATCCACGTGGAACTTTACATAATATTTCATAACACAAACAACAACAATTGCGCTGATCCAATGGAGTATTTTTGAGTATTATTAAAACAACAAATTTTCAAGTATTTAATTGAAGCTTGACTTGATGGTCTTATTGCAACATTTACATAATATAATACCATGTGGATAATTGTCTCACATATTTTATGTCATAATTTATTGATAGGGTTGCAATTTTCATACACTATATTTAGATATTTTTGTAGTGATTTTTTATTATTAGGCTTTAAAGAAAATAAATAACATAATTACCCGTTACATCTAAGATTTTTTTGATCCATAATGTAGATATCAGTCTTTCGGATTAATCACATTGTTAGGATTAATCCTAATGATGTGATTAATCCAACAGACTAATATGAACATAACTACCATCGGTGACTTCCCACCATAATTTAAGTAGGTGTGTGCATAAAAAATGAATTGGAATAAGATGTAAATAAATAGAGTTTGTTAACTAATCCTTTGGGATTGTTATTGTACAATATGTAATTAGTTTAATATTCTTTTTTTACAATCAATAAGCTACCAAAACACAATTGTCTTGTACCTAGATTGCACATGTATAAATATATGATTTTATCATTAATACAATGCTCTTTCACTGTGATATGTCATTATGGATTCTATTCAGGCTTATATAGTGGTATCAGAGGCCCGGTTAAGTTGTTTATAAAACCCATTCCTACTGAGTTTGTTTTAAAGGAAGCATTGGTTTGAATTTTATGGAGAGATGAATGTACCAGTTTCATAAAATGCATTTTGAGGAGAACATTAGTTGCAAAGGCACAAGATAAAGATTGTGAGAGTGCTAGAAACAAAGTTAAAAGCAACCAAGAAACAACATCATTTTGTGGAAGTAGCTAGAGCAAGAAAGGTCAAAGTGAATAGAGGAAGAGGCAGAGTGAGAAAGTTGCAAGTAAACAGAGTAAGAAGCAAGACGAGATAGGTGAAAGTGAACACAGAAAAAATCAGATAAACATGAAAGATAATAGGAGAAAAGTTGGTGAGTATCAAGTGAATGGAAACTATGTAAAATTGTGATTAAATGAAATATTTCTCGTTTCTTTTATCAATTATATTTAGGAAAAATAAATTGTTCAAAAAGGTGAAAAGAGAAAGTAAAATTAAAAATGGATAATTCCGAAATTAATTAACTTGAAGTTAAAATTGGTGGAAATATTCTATGTTTGTTTTTATTTTGATTTGAAGTAAGTTTTAAAAGTTGAAGAGAGAAAGAAAAAGGGAAACAATGAGATTTGAACTTAGTTCTCTATTGGATTATTTTTGGAGCACACCATAAAATCACTAAGCCATTTTTTATTTAAAAGAAAAGGAGAAAGGTATTTATATTTTATTTTAAAAACCTACTTCACATATTTGAAAATTTGAAAAGGATTTGAAGAATTTATTTGACTGCAAAAAAATTATGATTTCAGTAGTTTCCATAGTTGGTGTTGTCCTCACTAGAAAAGATAATTATCAAGAGTGGTTTAGAAAGCTTAAAAGCACCCTTTTTTTAAACGATTAGTGGGAAGTTTGTCAAGGAAGAAAAAATATAGATGGAAAAGAAATTACGCTGGAGTAGCCTGATAATGAGAAGCAACATGAAATTTGGGACACAAAGCACAACAAGGCATATGCATTAATAACTACATCAATGACAGAAAAGGTAAGAAAATATATCTTTTCTTGTGATATTGCATTCAAAGTATTACAAAAGTTTAAATGATTGTATGATTCACGCTCATAACTCGAAATTATTTAATTCTTGTTGAAGTTGTTCAATTTGGAGATGAAATATAATGATCCATTGAAGAGTTCGTCTGAAATGGAAGTCATTTTTCATGATATGAAAGCCACTGGAATTGACGTCAATTTATATCTTACAACTATGCTAAAAGTCTTTCAGTCTATCTACTGAGACTATTTGAAATCTATCCAAGCTAGTGGGTAGTTAAAAGACACTACATTTGGTAAACTTGTAAAAAGATAGCTAAAAGATAAAAGGCCTTTGGGAAGAAATAGGCCCCCCCAACTCTAATGTAGAAACTTCATGTCTTGCACAAAAGGATCAGAAGTCTTATGCCCAAAGTTCTACAGGTGATAAAAGTAGTAGAGGTTGTGGTAGGTGAGACTATAGAGGCAGGGGGGCAAAAGTAATCACAGAAATAGACAACAAAGGAATTTTAATGATAGACCAACTATAAAATGCTTTAGATGTGGTAAGATCGGTCATACTACTGCTAAATGTAAAATCCCTTGGGAAAAGGTGAGTTAAAGGAGAGAACAATTGAATGAAAAGAAAGACTACCCACCACTAGATAAGTGAAAATCATCTGAGTTTGCAAATTACATTGTTTTTCACTATAATTTTTATATTAATGATGTTTTCAACACTTCATTTTCTTCATGGAGAGATAGTTGGATTTTGGATTCAGGAGCCACTTGTTATATGACATTCAGGCGAGATTTTTTTGAAACCTTCAGTGATGATATTGATGGTGTTATTTACTTTGTTAACAAGTGTCAAATTAAATGATCTAGCATTGATTTTATTCCTTTGACTAGACTGAATCTTGCATAGTATGTTATATAAGATGTACTTTATGTTCGACAGTTTAAGTGAAATTTGATGTGTCTTATCCATATTTGGTAGCACGTGCATTCTATTCATATATTTGATGGCATCATCGAGATAAGAAGAGTATCTGATCATGAAATTATTACGACTAGTGTGGAAGAAGGTACACCTTTAATGTTAAATGGTACTTCATCTACTAATTCTCATGAAAGTTCTATTCTTTTGGTGCAACGAAGTGATATCCTGTCTCTTAGCTTGTTATGGCATTGTCAATTTGGTCACATCAATTTTGGCAACATCAGAATTATCAAAAAGTAAGGTATTAAAGGTATTCTTATAGTACCAAGAAAGATTGCATGTTGTGATGATTGTATTTTGGAAAAACATTGTAAACAACCTTTTCATAGTTATTCTTTTATAGATTCATGAAAATTGGGTCTCATACATTTAGATTTATGTGGAACTATGTGTGTTGTGAATGAAAATGGAAAGAAATATTGCTAACATTTATTGATGATTACTCGAGAATGTGATGAGCGTATTTGTTGAGAGATAAGACACAAGTGTTTGAAGTTTTCAAAACTTTTCATTTGATGATTAAAAATGAAACTCAACAGAATATAGGCATTCTCAGAATTGATAACGGTAGTGAGTATACTTCTCATGCTTTTGAACAATATTTGAAGGAAATTGAAATCAAACATCAAATTATTATACCTTATAATCGACAATAGAATGATGTTGTAGAACGTATGAATAGAACTTTGCTTATTATTATTAGATCTATGGTGTTCTTTAAGAACGTGAAGTTAATTTTTTGGGGAGAAGCAATTGTTTGTCCATATTGTATTAGAAATCATTTTCCTTCTTATGTTATTAACAACAACACCCGTGATGAACTTTTGTATGAACAACTGCCAACTATTAACATTTCAGAATTTTTAGATCTAAGTGTTATGCTTTGATACCGAAGAAATAATTAAATATATTAGGTGAAAGGAGTCCAAAATGTATATTTTTATGTTATTATAAGACTTCCAAAGCATACAAGCTGTATGATGAAGAAAAAAAGAAGCCTATTATTTCCAAAGATGTCATTTTTCTTGAATCAGATAAAGATAATTCCACTATTGATAGGAAACTTGCTTTTTTTGAGAAATTCGTATCTAAAAAGTTCTATTTTGAATTTGATAATGATGTGAAAAACACAAAAGGGTGGGGTTCCCATTCTACATTAGTATGTGGCTTTTCCATCTTTGACTCATGAGAATGATGAGGATGTTATTGTTGACGAAAATTTGGAGGATAGTGTTATTTATCTAGGGTTAAAAAGTGTTCGCGAGTAACTTGTACTTTAGGAAGAACAACCATCACAGCATATTCACCAACATTTACAAAGATCTAAACATGCTTGAAAACATCCAAGAAAGTATGATGATTTTGAAAGGTAATTTAGGTAATGTTTATCATTACTGTAAATTCAATTATTGTACAATTAGCAAACTTTGTTGTTTTAAAGAATCTCCTAATTGTGATGAATTGAAGGATTTGATGAAAAAGGACTATAATGCACTTATTAAGAATGGAACTTGAAAGTTAGTGGATCCTCCTGCAAATGTCAAACCTATTGGTTACAAATGGGTGTACAAGATCAAATACAAGGCACATGGTTCGTTCGATAAATATAAGGCAGGGCTTATTATGAAAGGCTATGCTCAGAAGGAAGGTGTTGACTACATAAAGACACCTTCTCCTATAGCAAAATGGGGCACAATTAGAACTTTGTTTTCTCTTGTAGCTCAGAATAGCTGGAAGATACACCATATGAATATTAAAACAACTTTTCTGAATGATGATTTGAAGGATGATGTTTATATGTTTCATCGAGAAGGTTTTGCTACTAAAGGAAAAGAGAAAAAGGTATGTAAGTTAGTGAAGGCTTTGTATGTACTGGTACAAGCATCTTGTGCATAGTATGAAAAGTTAACTGAACACCTTCTCAAGTTGAATTATAAGTTATTTTCCTTAGATGATATAAATATATTTGTTAAGAATATTGGAAAATCAATTGTATATATAGTTGTGTATGTATATGATTTGATGATTACAAGAAATAATGATGACTATATAGTGTCCGTCAAAAGAGAGTTGATGAATGTTTTTGACATGATATATTTTGGGATTATTACATTATTATTTAGGGATTGAAGTTGATCAGAAACTTGAAAGGAGGACATAGTGAGCTGTCGCGACAAAGAGCTAGGGTTTCAAACTTCTCCAAGTCTTGAACTCCATCAAGGGGTGCAAAGGGGGGAGCTCCACTCCCTCCTATAAGCAGGCCATGGTTAGTCAAGATAAGAAACCAATAGAACCTACCAAAGGTCCTTCAGGAGAAGGGATAAGGAACATGGAAGGGGAACAGGATTTAACCAAAATAAGGGAGGATAATAGAATAAAAGAAAATGAGAAAGAAGATAAGAAACAGGGAGCAGAAAAAAAACACAAAAGGGGCCATGTAAACCCAAGGCTGAGGTTACACCCAGAGTAGTTTTAAATGACCCTACTCTGCAGGCGCACAGGGACCACATGTGGACCTGTGCTATAATTTGTAAATTCATGGGATTAAGGCCCACTGAAAAGGCACAACAAGCATCGATTAAATACCACTGAAAACCAAAAGGAGGCATAGACCTACACCTTGGGTCAAAGGGTTTTTTCATTGTGGTCTTTACAAATATTGAGGACAAAGACAGGATGTTTGAAGGAAGACCCTACTTCTATGCAGTTTTAGGCCTCTACATGTGGTCGTGGATGATGAATTTTGTCCTGAAGTGAGAGACTTTCACTTCGGTCTTGGTTTGGGTAAGACACTACCCCTACCTCCTAATTACTGGTAAACTAAATTTTTATCTACAATAGGAAACAAATTAGAGCATTTTTTAAAGCTTCTAAGGCCACCAGAAGGGGAAAGTATACTTCCTTCGCACAAATATGTGTGGAGATGGATCTCTTCGGAGCTCTACCAAATGAGGTCATCTTGGAAATTTTTGATGAATAATCGGTGCAGATAGTTGATTATGAAGATATTCCTTTAAGATGTCATAAGTGCCATGAGCATGGGCACCTATTTAGAGACTGTCCTCTCAGTAAAATGGAGAATAAAAGTAAAGCTACCATAGTGAAAGATACTGAAAACTTTCACAAAGTGGGACATAGAGGAAAATGGGGAAAAAGGGGGGCCAAAGCCACATCAAACATAAGGGAAACAGGCCAGTCTGAACAGGTTCCATTTACCCGAAGAAGAGGAAGAGATAAAAAAGGCAGATCAGGTAATGGAAGGCAGCCCAAGGGAGAAGGAGAAAGAAGAATATAGTAAACAAACACAAGAATAAAAAGAAAGAGACTACGCTGAGTGATGGAGAATTGGAAATGGACCAAGAAATGACCCAAAGTGAGATGGATATGGAGGATCATGAATTGTAGGATATTCTTGACAGAGAACACCTAGATCTGGAAGGGTTCTTGAAACAAGGGACTGTGGGAGGGATAGACTTACTACCTGAAGAAGAGTTCAACAGAGTACAACAGCTGTTCCTATGGAAAACTTAGGCTAAAGGGCTGGAAAGGAAATGAAACAATGAAAGGTAGGGAAACGAAGGTGTCAAAACTATGAAAACCACACAAGGATTACTTCCCAGAAACCCAGGAAAGAAAAGAGGTAGAAAAAGGTAGAATGAGTTATTGATGGAATGTAGAAACTAATGATAGATTCAGGTAAGATGAAAGACCTAACCAACTACCACTTCACAAATATTTCATAATGAAGTTCACATCTTGGAATATAAGAGGTCTAGGTAGTAAAAGGAATTAAATATTACTTGGCAATAGAATGAAACAAGAAGCCCTGGATATGATCTTTATCTAGGAAACTAAATGTTCCATTCAAAAAATAAAATAAATTCACAGCAAATGGCTCAATAAATTTGAGTTTCTAGAAGTCAAAGAAAATAATACGGCAGGAGGCATACTCACTCTTTCGAACCCCCAAAAGATTGGCATAATAGAGGCTGAGGCATCTAGGAATTATTTATGAGTGATTATTCAGCCCGTGGGAGATAGGGAGACTAATCTAGTAACGAATGTTTATGGCCCCTAAAGATTGGATGATAAACTCAGGTTTCTAGATTCTCTTGAGGAACTAAGGGATAGACATGCAGGAGTACCATGGATCATAGGTGGTGACTTCAACATGATCAAATCACTTTTAAAAAAAAGAGGGAACCCAAACTTTAAGCAAAGACTCCATAGAATTTCAAAATTTCATAGACAATATGAAGCTAATTGACACTGATATGAGTAATGGCCTCTTTACTTGGAATAATAAGAGAGGAGGAGAGTCTCAAGTAGCCTCAAAGTTAGACAGATTCATAATTTTATAGGACCTTATGCTCACCGACAAGGAAATGATAATGAGAATTCTCCCCTTTGGAGGCTCAGACCATCGGCCTATACAAATTGAGGTACAGGGCATTGGTAACCCCAGTAACAGACCTTTTAGATTTGAGAACATCTGGCTCACCCACCCAAATTTTATCAGCAATATAGCAAAATGGTGGACAAAAAATCTGCATATTGAGGGTATAAGAATGTTTTTGCTACACAAAAGACTAAAACACATCAAGCTCAGACTCAAAGACTGGAACAAGAATGAATTTGGAAATATTTTTGAAGTGAAAAAAGTTGTTGAAGACAAAATGTAGGAACTCAATCAAGCCCTTATCACAGATGGCTTTGATAGAGTCAGAATTGAGAAAGTCACCAAACATCATCAAGAATAGGAGAACTTATGTAAACAGGAGGAAATATTTTAGAGACAAAAATCTAGTGTTCAATGGCTAAAAGAAGGGGAACGAAACAACATATTTTTCCACAGATCCACCATGGTGAATAGATCTCATAATAGGATCTCTTCAATCAAGGACGAGGGAGGTCATCTACTCAATTCCCATTAAGAGATAGAAACTGTGTTAGTCCAGCACTTTCAGGGTATAGCAAAGGAGACCATTTCAGATAGAGCTCATTTTATTAGGGACTTAACAAGGCATATACCTAGGCTAGTATCAAGAGAGGATAATCTCAATCTCAATAGGCCAGTGACTGAAGAGGAGGTTAATGAGGTCATCAAAGAAATGTAGAACGGTAAAGCGTTAGGCCCTAATGGTTTCAATGTGGATTTCTTTAATGCTTGTTGGAACATTGTTAAACAAGATATTTTGAATGTAGTGGAGGATTCTAGGATGAATAGAACCATTCTGAAGGTGCTCAATACTTCCTTCATCTCCTTGATCCCCAAATAAGGTAACGCTCAGACCCCAGACAGGTTTAGACCCATAGCTTTTTACAATGTGGTGTACAAGATACTATCCAAAGTTGTTTCCAATAGACTTAAAACCCTTCTTCCTACTCTAGTTTCTATGGAGCAATCAAGTTATGTGGAGGGTAGACAAATTCTCAATAACATCATTTAAGCACATGAGGTGGTGCATCATTATTAAGCAATAGGAAGGTAGGAATGATTATGCAATTGGACCTTGCCAAAGCTTGTGATAAGTTGACTTCGACCTATATGAGGAAGGTCCTTCTAGCCTTTGGATTTGATCATAACTAGGAAAGATGGGTTATGGCATTGGTAACTTCTTCTAACTATTAAATTTTGGTTAATGGTTCTCCTTCCAACAATTTTACTCCTTCAAGAGGCCTCAGGTAGGGAGATCAACTCTCTCCCTTTCTCTTTATCCTCATGATGGAAGGAATTGGTTGGTCTATCAAGCATGCAAAAGAATTTGGTAACATCAAGGGTCTCCAACTTTCTGAGACTGGACAGGCTTTGACCCATCAACAATTTGTTGATGACACTACGTTGCATGGAATCCCCACAGTCAAAGAAGCTCTTGCTTATAAACAAATCTTGTGTGAATTTTCCATGGCTACAAATATGGAGGTAAACCTCTCAAAATCTAAGATTTTTTTCTTTAATATTAATATTGCTATTCAGAGAAATATCTCTAGAATTCTAGGCTTTCAAAGGGATGTCCTTCCTTCCAAATACCTAGGAGTTCCTTTAACTAATAAACCTTTGCACAAGAGAATTTGGGAGTCGGTGATTAATAGGGTGTAGGATAAAATCAGGAAATGGACTATTAGATATTTAAACTTGGTAGGCTAGTTGGTTCTTACAAAAGTTGTTCTGCAATCAATCCTCAGCTTCATGCTTTCAGCCCTTCCAGCTCCAAAAGGATTTTTACAACAATTTAGAACCATTCAAAGAGACTTTCTTTAGGGTAAGTGGGAGGAGAGAAAGAAATGGGCCTTGGTAGCTTGGGATAAGATTTGAAAATCTAAAAATGGGGGTCTTTGATTAGATGATCCGAAAGTACTTAGCAAAGTTTTAGGGGGAAACTTATGGTGGCGTTGGGTCAAAGATCTAAGGGCTCAGTGGGCCAGTATTTGGAAAGATAAATACACCATCACTTGGAAACCTAATGATTGCCTAAGGATGCTTGGCATCATAAAAGGATCCTACATTTGGAATAAGGCCTAGGAGAATAGAAGCTTAGTGAAAAAAATAGCTTCTGGGAAATTAGAGAAGGAGATCTTGCTTTGTTTTGGGAGGATAAATGGCAACAAGAACCTACACTATTAAGAGAGGACTTTCTAGACCTGAAGAAAGAAAATGATAACAAAGGGTTTCTCAGGGTAAAATATTTTTGGGATCAATCCAATAGTGAAGGAAAATGGAGAACCTGGAAGAATATAGAATACAAGGATGATAGCCCCTTGAAAGCAAAAGTGCATGCACTACTGACAATGTTGGACCAAAGGAAGATTCTTGTTTGAAAGGGGCATGACCACCTTAGATGGGGCAACAATAATGAAGGTACCTTCAATCTTAAGGAGGGAAAGAGCATAATCCTAGAGCTAGACTCCAATGTACCGGACAGGGTTTGGCAGAACCTATGGCGGCATCAAGGTTGGATGAAAATTAAACTCTTCGTGTGGCTAGTACATCATAAGAAATTATGACATGGGAAAACATTCAGAAGAGGTGTGTTCTGGGACCTTCTAGATGCCAGCTCTGTGAAGCCCAAGAGAAAACAATGGACCACCTTATCAAACACTGCATTTTCACCTCCAGGTTGTGCAATACTTTTGCCACTATTTTCCAATAGACAGACAAGGACAGAGGAAGCATTATCAACACCCTAAATAACTAGAGATGAAACTTCTGTGATTATGAATTTCTTCTCTTAGCTTGGGTTTTAACTCCAAGCTTCATAATGTGGAATGTCTAGAAAGAAAGGAACAACAGAGTCTTCAAAAATGAAAAAAGTTCCTCCGACGCATTATTGAAGAAATCTTAAAATAGCTTAAGGAGACAATTGGTACTATAGTGTGAAATTCCCTAAAGAATCCTCCTTAAGAAAATGAAATGTAGATAGTTCTTCAGTTGGGTATGCAGGGGCTTATATGAGAGGGAATGGACAAGAAGGTAATGGATCTGGACAATAAGCCAAATTAATGGCATCCTCCCCCTCAGGGCTTTCTAAAATTCAACATTGATGGGGCCTCAAAAGGCCACCTAGGTATTGCTAGCTTTGGAGGGGTGTTACGGGATGAAAAAAGTTGTATCCTTTTTATTTTCCATTGCCATTTGGGAAGAGCTACAAACAATATGGCAAAATTAATGGAACTTGAGAAATGTTTAGATTTCCTGAAGCAGGATAATCTCCAGAATATTATAATTTAAGCTAATTATGATTTAATCATTAACTCAGTCAAGATAATTTGCTGTAGCATAGAGCCAGAAAAAGTCTCAAGACATTGCAGGCTACTTCAGGTCTATCAAAGGATCTAATTTCACCTCCTATGCTTATGTACTGTGAGTTTTAGTCATGTGTGAAGGATGGCAAATAAGTTGGCAGACATTCTCGCCAATCAAGGGGTGCTTTGCACCAAAAGCAGGGTTAAGTTGTGTTGGCAAGAGATGCCTTAGAATAGATTGAGGGAGCAGTGTCTCGATTAGGTAGAGGAGGACAAAAAGGTGTTTTGAAACAGAGCCACAGAGACGGTGTCTAGTTGATTTGGATTCATTATGAAGTGTTATTTTAGAAGTGACGAGACCTCTGTCTGCCTCCTCAACCCAGTTAAACGCAAACCCAAAAGTCTCAGGGGGATAGCTTGAAAGAGGGATTTTCATCCATGCACCTCAAGAGAAGGGATGGGATGTGGGGCTAGAGTCTAGGCTTTCTTGTCAAACTCAAAAACCCGTATTACTTCTTGCGGTGGCATTATCTCCCTTGGGTTGGTTTCCATTTTTTCGCATGCCCTTCAAGCTAAAAGCGATGTTTTGCACCTAGGAGTGATTCCACTCACCACGCAACATGTGGCCAACGATGGTGAGAATTTACCGCCCTCATCGAATGGTAATTCTCGATGCTTTTCGCTTGGGCGATATTTTCCTCAATCATTGTATCAAGTGAGGACAATCCATGACCAAGATTAAGCATGCATGTTGGTGGGTCTGAAATAGAGGTTATGTTTTGTGCTGATCACACAATCTCATTGGAATCGCACACAAATGGTGGATTTCGGGCGGTTAAAGTGATCAGAGGTAATGACAAAAGTGGAATCGATATGATTATAAATTATGGTTTATTGGGTTCATCGAGTCTGATTTGTTTGTTAAGCGGTGTGCTTTTTGGCCACCTGATATGTTTTTCGTTCACTGGATATTTGGCATAGGATCCAACGATTAGTATTGGACTGTTTATTTGGTTTGGTAGGCCCATGGCCCAGGGTTTGTTTTGTCATCTTGGGACCATGGACTAGGGTAGGCCTATCATATTGGCGGGCCTTACCGCCTTGGTCACTTTTGTATACTATTTCTCTTTTTTATTTGAATAGAAGGATTTGCTCTTGCCTTAGCAAAAAAAGAAAAGAAGTTGATCAGAAACCCAAATACATTTTTATTTCTCAAAAAACGTATTTTGGAAAACTAGTAGACATATTTGTGATGGAGGACTGTAATCATGTAGCTACTCCTATGGAGCAGAATTTAAAGCTTACTTCTACTAAAGGAAGCACATTTTATGATCGAAAAAAGTACAAACAACTTGTTGGAAGTTCGAATTTTCTAACTATTACTTGACCTGACATAGCTCTTGATGTAGGGATACTTTTCAGGCTCATGCATCATCCATGTGGAGGTCATTGGAATGCAACAAAGTGAGTGGTCAATTATTTGAAAGAGACCCGAACTTATGGCATCAAATATTCCAAAGTTGTAGTTTTTCTTCTCATCGGCTATTGAGATTCTAATTTTGATGGAGATAGGGAGAACAAAGTCTCCACTGATGGTTATTTTATGAGATTTGGATCAACATCCATTAGTTGGATATCACACAAACAATTTGTTCATGTTGATTCTACCACTGAGGTCGAATGTGTTGTAGCAGCTCAACCTACAATAGATATCATTTGGCTGCGCAAAATACTTGAAGACTTGTAGGAGAAACATAAGGATTCAACTCAAATACTTTTTGAAAACTCTTCTACAATTAAGTTGGACATGTATCACAAATTTCATGATCCAGGAAAGAATATTAACACCAAATATCATTTGATTTGACACTATGCAGAGGCTAAAGTTATTCATCTCACAAATTGTCCTACTTTAGACCAGATCACAAACGTATTTATAAAGGCATTGTGACGTTAAAAGTTTGAGAAGTTTAAAATGTTACTCGGCATGGCAGATGTCCTATCGAATTAAGGGGGGAATTTTAACTAATCCTTTGGTATTGTTATTGTACAATATGCAATTATTTCATATTTTTGTTTTTATAGTTAATAAGTTACTTAGACACAACTATCTCGTACCTAAATTGTACATGTTTAAATAAGTGGTTTTATCATTAATATGATGCTCTTTCATTATGGATTTTATTCGGGCTTGTACAAAGTTTCTTCTCAACATTATTTATATTTTTATCGACACTTATGTAAGAGTAAAACTGTAAATGTCTAAATTTTCTAACGACTACTATCCACCAAAATTTATTCAAATCCATATGCCTTAGAAAGCAATTAATTTATCCACATCACATATAAATTTATTAGTTTATATGGTTCTATTTAACCATGTTTAATTTACTTAACATTAATCAATATTGGTTATAATTTTTTATGAATTTTTATTAATATAAATTTATTCGTAATTAATAAAAGTTAAAACTATATCATCCACTTAAAAAATATAATCAAATTAAAATTATAAAGTCCTCTCTGCCACACAGTGATAGAAGAAGGAAAACTCGAAAAAATAATTTTTTTTATTATAGATTAAAATAATTTAATATAAAAATACCATACAAAAACTAATCGACAATCGAATTCATATTTAAAAAAATATCAATTATATGATATTGAGTTTTTATATTTTATTTTATTTATTTTATATTTGTTTTATTAAAATTTTGGATAAAATTTATCTAAAATATATAATGAAAGATATAATAAATAAAGTAAAAATACAAAAACTTAAACATAACTTTTAATATATATATAAATAAATATATATTAATAATAACTGTTAACTTAAGATTTTTGTTATTCCTAGGGTATAATATTATTTATATGGTTTTCAAGATCCATGATTGTATTATGCCAAAGATTGTGCTGATATGACAATTGATAATGGTCAAACATGATCACCCATCATCCTACCTCACATTGTGACAAGGAATGTCTCAATGTGAAAATCAACCATGGTAAACTATGGTTAACTATGTTTATTTTAGGGTTTATATACCTTAGGTTTAATATTATTCCCGTGGGTTTATGATCCCTTAATCTTTTAGTATTAATGACTCTGGTTTATGATTCCCTTGGATTTATAGTATCAATCCCTCATCTTTATTAATCGAAAGCTTATTATTCCTAGGGTTTAATATTATTCGTAGGGTTTAGAATATTAATCCTTGGGTCTAATATAAGTCCCCTTGGTATATAATCATGTAAAGACATGGCCAACGTCACATTGTGACATCAATTTTCTCATTATAAAAATAAACTATGGTCCAACGTTGCATTGTGAAAAATATTTCATAAATATGAAAATAAATCATGGTCAATCATGGTGTAACACCACATTATCACAATGATTGTCTCAATATGAAATCAACCATGGTCGGCCATAATAATTATAGGGTTTACAACATTTATCTTGTGGTTTATGTACCTTGGATTTATAATATTAATCCCTTACGTGTAATATTATTCCCTTGTGTTTATAATCCCTTACGTTTTTAGTATTGATCCCTTGGGTTTATAATATCAATCCATTAGGTTTGTTAATCTAAAGTTTCATATTACTAGGGTGTATCATTATTCCTAAGATTTATAACATTAATCCTTGGGTTTAATATAAATCCATTGAGTTTAATTAATTAACCACACATATATATATATATATTAATTAATTAACTAATATTAATAAAAAAATGAAATAATTAATAGTTGTTATTATTTAATTAATTACTATTAAATTAATAATATTATTGTTATTACTATTAACGATATATATATATATATATATATATATATATATATAATATATATATATATATATATATTTATATATATATATATATATATATATATATATGAAATTATTGTTAATTTATTATTACTTAATTAATATTGACATTTTTTTGTTTGGTAAGGTTGGTGGGACTACATATTTATCATTTCTAATATATCACCCGGATCAAGGTGGGGAATTGAACTGGTAACCCATTATCTATCCATGACACCCTCAACAATAATGATATTTAATTTAATTAGAAATAAAAATAATAATATGAACTATAATATTAATTAACAACGATATTAATAATAATTTATTAATATTAAAATTAAAAATTAATATAAATTAATAATAATAATAATAAATAATAACAATAATTTTATTATAATTAAGAATAATAATAATAATAATAAAATTTATTATAATAGTTATTTTTACATTATATTATTAGTTTAATATATGAATATCAATTTTATGATTAATATTAGACTTCTACCATTAGTGCTTATTGGTATTTTTTAACCACATTTACTAATGTGGAATGTGGTTGGGTTTATAATATTAACAATTCCTAGCGTTTATTAATCCCTTGTAGCTATAATATTAATAATCATGTGATTTTATCAATTCATTGGGTTTAAAATATCAATTGTTTGGGTTTAAAATATTAGTTCCTAAGTTTATAAATCTCTTGTGTTTTCAATATTGATCCATTGAGTTTCTTGATTGCTTAAGGTTTAAAATATTTATCCCTTGGATTCACCAATTTTTTAGGTTTATAAAATTAAAAGTTTGTGTTTATTAGTCCATCGCGTTTATAATATTAATAATTCCTTGGGGTTTTAATTGAATCCATTGGTTTTATCAATCCTTTGAGTTTAAAATATTATTTCCTAGGGTTTATTAATCCCTTGAGTTTAAAACGTTAATTGTCATCTTTTATTGATCCATGTGTTTTTAATGTTGATTCTTTGAGTTTATTGCTCCTTTAGGTTTATAATATTTATCCCTTGGGTTTACTAATTCCTTGAGTTTATATTATTAAACCGTTGGGACTTTAGTTTACATTATTAATAATTCTTTTGGTTTTTAATTTAATCTTTTGGATCTATTAATCAATTGGGTTTAAAATATTAATTCTAGGAGTTATTAATATATTGGGATCAATAATTTGTAACCCTAGGGTTTAATATATAAAAGTTTAAACTCTACAAGTTTAAATTTTATAATATATTATTATTGCATATTATATTATTAAATAATACATTACTATATATGATTACATAAAAATACTTTTATATTATATTTAAATTATTATATTTTTGTTTCTTATATAAACCGTATAATATATTTTAGAAACAATATATAGCTTATTATAGTTAAATTATTAATATACTCCAAGTAAATATATTAAATATTTTGACAATTATATTAGTGAATATATAATTAATTATTAACAATAAAATAATATATAGATAACTACATATTATTAATAATAAACAAATGTTATTGTTATGATACATGTGAATTGTATCAAATAGTTTTAAAATATAACTGTCAATATATTAGCAAAAATTATTAATAATTAATATTATATTAATATACAAAATAATGTTCCGAGATGCGGGTGACAAGGGATGATGTGGCAGCAGAGAAAAGGGCCGACAAGTGGCATAGCCACATGGCCACCCGTAAGCTCACACAGATTGTAATAAAACCGTCTCACAACATTCATAAATGCCATTTAATGTGGCACTCAAACCAACTTACCAGTGCCATCCGGCCTCGGCTCTGCATCATGGAGACCTTAGGTGCTATTCGGCCCACATCCTCATCTGTTTTTGCTCCTCTGCCTCTGAATTGCAGGTGCCTCCTAGCTATCGTGGAGCCAAGCACCCACACAACAACAGGCGGGCAATGCAATATTCTCTACTATATAGAATTTGGAAAGGGCAACCATTACTGACAGAGCTTGGTACGAAACCTGACCCTCGCTTCTGAACCTCTGAGCCTTCTGCCTATGATTTCCACTTAGTGCCTACTTCTCACAGTCAATCCCTTTCTCCCTATGCCATTATACCTCGACTGCACCAACGAATGCGTAGCAAGAGGGGCAGTAGTAGAGGCATAATGCTCCATCCTGCACCCTCAACAGTCGCTAACTCCTCCAGCCTCTCGTCAAATTACTTATCGGCTCATTATTCTGATACACGCAATGGCAGAGGTCACCCTCATGCTGTTCACTCCTAGCCTTCCAAACCTGTCCATGAGCTACTGCTTTCCTTTCTAACTCTTAACACTCCAACCATATAGCTCAATTCACATACTAGTGCTCTCTCGATTGACCCCTTATCAAGGCCACCATTACAATCACGGTTTAGGAGGAGCTGACCATTGCTAAAGGACGTCCCACTCATGCAACAGAGAAAAATGATATTGCTCAGGATGAGCCTTCTGCAGCAGACTAGAATGGAGAAACTCTGGCGAAGGAAGACACGGGTGAACTGCCGAAAGACGAGGATGACCTCGATGCCTACATGTGTCTAATTCTTGAAGAACACCCATCAGCACCAAATGACAACTAAACCGGCACCCATTCCTATGTGTTTATTTTTTCATTCTTGAGCAAAATGGTTAGTTTTGAAATTGATTTCAATAGAATATTGCTCTATGTTCACATGCTGGTTTCCCCTACGAGGGCAACAAATCTATTTTGGATTGGTCTTCTTAGCAGTTTTCATTTTGTTTTTGTTGCAATATGCCATGAACCTTGGCTAAGAACTGCAGAGGCGAGAGCCTCTTTGTATCATTTTGTTACAGTAATGGATTTTAGACAAATATAGAAAAAAATATACAAAATAATGTTGCTATAATAAGTATAATTATATAAATAAAAAGTAATATAGGTATTATTATTTATATAATTATTAATAATGAGAAATAGTTAGTGTTTAACAAAATACACCTAACAATTATTAATGTGGTAAGTCCTGAAAGCTATTTTTTTGGAGTTTTCTGTGGATTTTCTTAATCCACCTAAAAGAATTTCAGGTCAAATCTTGATTTCTGTTATTTAAACTGGCTTTTTGACTACGTGTATAGATTTGGCAACTTCAAAAACCCATAGGGCACTTCTTTTCTGCGTTTACCCATCAAACTTGTGATTTCAATGAATTTGTGTAAGATTTTTGACAAATTAAATCGGAAAAGCTTTCAAAAAGTCACATTAAATACAACTCATTAGATATTTGTCTATCTACTTTTATCAACTATATTAATAAATGTGGTTATGAATGTCTTTCCTAAACACTTATATAAATATATCAACCACATCAATAAATATAATTATGAATATTAATATTATTTTGCAAAATAAATAAAATACCAATTCATAAAACGTTTAGAATTCTTAACTTAAAGAACCTCCAATAGTGGTTTAGAATTTTGAACTTAGAGATCATCCAATAGTTGCGCGGCAGGTTGAAATCTTTCCCTATTGAGCTACGTAATGGCGCATGTTGCAGTCTTTTGTCGGAGTACAAACAAGAGTGTTAGAACCCTTATCCGCATTTGAGATATCGACCTATTAAAATATCATTCAATTTACTGAAACACAAAATGAGCAAAGCTTGATTAATTTTTGGAAATGGTACGTGCCATATCGGACGCCACCTCTGACCTGGACTGACACATTCGTTTAGGTGAGACAGTTGAATAATGGTAGGTGAATGGCTCGCTCTTAGCTTCGAGATACAACAATGCATTATCGCATGATAGAAGCAGGGGATAACCATCAAGTTTAAATTATAACTACAAAATTTAAAGAAAAGCAAAGTAAAACTTTATAACTATAAAACTGAAAACAAAAGCAAATTATAGACTCTTAAGATGTTGAAATCTTCTTGTTAGTGTTTGGATTGAACTTTGTTTTTACATATTGTTTTTGGCCATCTCAATTGGTATGAATGTTATCCAAGCAAACTGGGCCTGGGGGCTTGGGATACCTATGTTTTCCTTTTTCCCTGTGTTTTCTTTTAACTAATACTTCAAAAGCTTGTGATTTTCTGTGACCGCAACATAGTTTGCAGGTTGTACAATAACTTTATCTTCTATTCTTTTCTCGCAGTCTTGCGAACCTTGTCTAAGAACTCCGAGTGGGTGCGTATCTACTGGGCTATGTCGTATAACCTTGTAAAATAGTGTCCTCGCTAGCCTACACTCTACAATATTTATTATTATTTTATCGTGGCTTTACAACAGAACTTTACATGCACAACTCACTTATATTGGCTCGGGTATATTTTATCGTCAAGTATTTCTGTGATTCAGATGTCAAATTAGAAGTATATATAATTTTTTGAAAGTAATTTTATGATTCAATGTAAAATCAAAAGTGAGGAAATCATTATTTGTTATTATTTATAATAATAAATTTACTTATCATTTTTATTTAAGGAAAAAAGTCGTTTAATAAAAATTTTAGTTTTTCCTATCTTTCTAGGTCTTCGGATATTAATCTGAAGTTTTAATCAGACAAGCTTACTTAGGTATATTTACTTACCAGCATACATCTATTTCAAATACTATTGTAACATGAGCTGAGAGGGATCCAATTTCTCCATTTGCAATTTTCTTATGAGAGGATATTATTTAAATGTTTTGTATAGTTATTTAAATTTTTTTAAGAATTTTTGAAAATATTATTTTGAAGAACATGAACAAAACTTCAACTTTATAATAGACAAACAGAATTACACATCAGGCTATAAAATAAACCTCTCTACTCAATTAAACTTATTAATTCTTATCTAAACACATTTTAATAAAATTAAAAAAACAACCATGAATAATTTATTTAAAATAGTTTAATTTTAACCAATATTTATTATATTTATACTTCTGTTACATTCCTTTATAACTAAATTTTGATAAGCTTATTTTATAACGAAATTTTAATAAGCTTTCTAAAAATAATTTTATTATAAAACATCTAAACATAATATCATTAATTATCAATAATCAATTTTACATTTTCTTTTCTAAACCAAACACTCTATTATTAAAACAAACTACGGCGTACCATTTATAAATTAAAAATGAATAAAGTTTAATATTTAGATATTAATGGATACTTATTTCATACATATTGAAAAACGATGGTCGAATTTACTATTCTTTAATCTTTTAAGTGATCTCGAATTACACCTTTTTTGTTTATATATATTATAAATATAAAAACCAAAGCAAACACAAAATATATATATACAACCTATCAAATCATACCTTGTTAATTGTTGGTTTGCTCATTCATGTGAATATTGATCCATCTATAATCACTTGTTTATTAACGATCTAATCATGAAAAACATAATACCGAAATTAAAATGGATTTTTACGCTTTCATTTATTTATTGATTTTTTTTAAAATGATTATATAATACAGGAACGTATAAATAAATAAATTAGTATATAAATTTAGTTTAATTAGGCGTGTGGTAATATTGTTAATATTTACAAATGGTTTTAAGTTAAGCCGTTTAGATAAGTAAATTTATAAATATAAATATTACATTATTTTAAATATATTTATTTTCATCCGACAAATATTAATGTATATTTTTTCAATCATCGAAATCTAAAGTACATAGTAATTTAAAATCCATATTTTTATATTGAATTAATTAAATAAGTAAATGTATAATAAAAATATTATATATTTTAAATATATATATTTTAATAAAAATATTAAGGTATATTTTTCAAAAATGGAAATCTAGAATACATGGAAACGTGTCTATTAGTAGAGGAAATTTATATTTAAATTTTTTTTTATATTTTCCAAGAATAAAATATATATATTTGTGAAATAGAAATATATTAATTATTAAATAAATATAAATAACAAAAATTAATTATTATTATAGCTATTATTTAATATTAATTTAAAAATAATATTTGAGACTTGACATTGAATCTCTAACTTCCTGTAACATCCCTATCATAATAAGTCATTGTAGAAGTAATTTTAAGTTATGAATCGGTTATGGAATATTTAAGAGTTAGTTGTGAACTGATTCTTGTTAGTCGGAAACTGAAATCAAGAAATGGCGGTTGTTTCTTCGGCGGAGGCTGGAGCTTTTTCATGCGGAGAGATGAGGAGATCAAAGAGAAAAGAAAAAACACTACGTGCCTGCAGTTTGGTTTTTACCACACGGAACCTACCGTAAGGCATTTCTCTCTCCGTTTCCGCGAACTACTTTGTTAGGATCTTTCCTGATTATTGACGGATTTTGGAACCTTTTGAACTCTTATATCATTAGGCTTGGCTTCAATTGCAAGAGTTACATTCATGCAATTCAGGGTATAGAATTGGCAGTGGTTCTTTTAACATTGCGATGGTTGTCTGACCACTAGCAAGGCGTTTCTCTCTCCGATTCTACGTATCATACATCTTCTTCCGCCCTTCACCCAGTCCAGGCCTCGGCCTCAAGGACTCTGCGATAGTCGCTTTGGATTGCAGGTCCTGGCGGTCAGTGTTGGCAGAATGTGGCAAAAGAGAGGTTATGGTACTTCCTTCTACAGGAGGAGGCTGGGGAGATGTGGGAGGCTGTGCTTATCGTCGAGATTTACATGCGGTCTGGTTTCCCTGTCAGCTGTTGTTTCAAGCTGCATTGCTGCAGCTCTTGTGCGCTCTATATCTACAACCGCTTCAGCTTGATGGTGATACAACTGAAGAGATAAGTATTTATGACCATCTTGGAAAAAAAATAAGAGTTTATGTTAGTATTGTGAAATGAATATGTGTTATTTTGTTTATAGACATAGCTATTTTGGGTAAGGAGAGTACATATTCAAAAAATAGCTATTGCATTTTTGGAAAAGAAAATGCATATTAAAGAAATAGAAATAAATATTGCATTATTGGAAAAGAGAATGCATATTAAAGAAATAGAAGTAAATATTGCATTCTTGGCATATCAAAAGAAAAAGAAGTAAATATTTCATTCCTGGAAAAGAGAATGCATATTAAAGAAATAGAAGTTAATATTTCATTTATGGAAAGAAAGAATGCATATAAAAGAAGTAGAAGTTGAGTGGGATTTTATTGCAAAGGGATATATGCGTTATTGCATTGAGATACTAGTTAATTTAGAAGTTTCTTGTGGAAAATTTATGCATTGCATGCATGATAGAAATTGCGATATGATGTGCTTCTTGGCACATTGATAATCATTCTAACCTTCTTGAAGAAAAACATATGTTTTATATACACAAATATAGTGTCTTTTCAGAAAAAGTGAGCATTCTTCATACATGAAAATAATAACTTTATAATAGACTTTTGAAAAACAAAGATAGATATTCTTTCCTTAAAAGACATACCTAAATAGTGTTCATGTAAGAGCAAGAATCCATACTTGTTTCATGAAAAGACTATGTGTATTGAGGTAAAAATAATTGTGTTAGGAAGAACACATGTTGCATGCTCATAAGGGTAGCTAGTGTGATTTTGGAAATATGATTTTATGTGTACATAGAGAAAGTGGTCACGTTAACTTTCTTCTACAATATAATCTCTTGAAAGATTGTCTTGCTAGATAAGTTGTGTTGACTTCTTGATTTTGTTGCATGAAGGATAAGTTAACCTTGTTTTTGTATTTTGATTTTTATGCATAAAGATGGATATCTTTAATAATTTCTCGAAAGGGAAGCTTGAGAATCCTTCATATAGGAATATAGTGAATGAGGTTATAATGACTTCCCTTAAGAAAGAATTGTGTAATTAGAATTCTAGAAAAGGGATTATGTGTTGCATACTTTCAAGGAGGGCTCTTATGATGGCTCTTATGATAAGCTACTTTAACTATGCGTAAAGAATAGTTAATGTGTTCTAAAGATATATTCTTTGTATGGTTAGAAGAACTATTAGGCCATATTTCTTTAGGAAAATGATAGGTGATTACTATTATGCTCACATAACTATTATCTTAGCTTCTTGTTGAATGAGATGTGTAGCTTTCTTTAGAAATGATATATATATTCGCATGCAGGAAAAGGCTACAGGTTGTGTGAGAATGCTTTATATATTCGCATGCATCAAAAGTGATAGCTAAGGGACTAGTTCTTTTGACAAAGTTTATGTAAAGTTTCATGCAAGAAGATTATAACTGATATTTTAGTTAGTCCCTTCAAAGGAAAGCCTTAGTGCTTGTGCCTTTTAAGAATATGTGCAGTGCTAGTTAATATGATTATTTATAAATGTAATCATGATGTCAATGTTGATAATGAGAAAATGGACTTGTAAACTAATGTGTTATATGTTTTAAAGGGAAACTTGGACTTGTAAAACTAATGCTTGGTTCTCTTAAAGAGAAATATGCATTAGTGTGAATAAGCATTGTGAAAAGTAGAATAAGAATTTACTTGAAGATATGCACTAGTTAATTAGTATGTTATGCTTGCTCATGCAGATGAGTAGATGTTAAAACATCTCTTTTAGAGTTTGATTATTGATTCATTAATATGGTATCTAATCTTGTTGCCAAAGCTTGTTGACGACAGCATTGACAGGAAACGATGGCGGTTGGTGCCAAAGAAAAGTGATGTTTAACATTGTGGCAGGAAAAGGATTAACGGGCCATGCAGATGAGGTAGAGTTGCAGGATCGTCCATTGCTAGAACAATCATGCCACAAGGAATGTTGCATGTGGCGGTATGTAAGGAAAGGGTTTCATGGAAAATGTATTAGCTTTTAGCTAGTTATGTAATAACTTAATGATAATTCAGTGTAATGATTTCATAACAATGGTTAAGGGATGGAATCTCTTATGAGCCATTGAGTGAGGGGTGAACACCCTCATGAGCGTTTAATAATAAAATTAAACGTTTGCTGGTTTTCACCCTACGGGGTTTCCAGGGTATATCGGTGTTTAATGGTGTGATTGCCTTTTGTGTGAGTTGGTTGATGTTGAATCCTTGATGATGATGTTTCATTAATTGATGTGATAATCATGATGTTCTAGTACGTGATTAATTAATATGGTGAAGGAAATTATGAAATGGATGCAAGGATTCATGAGACAGTTTATGTTATTACACTACCACAGTGGTGGTTAATGGTTATGAAACTTACTGTCTTTTATGGCAATTTACTTGATGTAATAATGAATATTATATCTAATGGTTAATGATTATTTGTGGAGTTGTGAATTGGATAATCACTTGTGGTAATTTGTATAAAAAAAATTCTAACTCCCTACTTTTACATGCGAGGTTACCGAGGTATGTTACACTTCTTTTTTTTTACCAATTTTCTATCGCAATTTTTTTAGCTATCTTATCAATATATTGTCATAATTATCTCTATTACCTCTTATTAGAGCCTTAATCCCAATACAACAATAAAAATGCCCAAAAACATCACAAGATAGCATAATTATTTTAGGGGTGGTCATACCTCACAAGGGCTCAAGTAAATGTTGAAAAATATGTTACCACTTACTTGAATTGGAAAACTGATGAGGCTCAAATGAAATATATATTCCAAAAGAATGGGAAAAAGTTGAATGGTGTTTTATACCTCATGGACAAGTAATAAAAAATGTTGGACAATAGATACTTGAGAGGACCACATGAATTCAAAGATTACCACATGAATTCAAAGATTACCTAGTGTACATATAATGACAAGTGAAAATGCTAATACAGAAAAGTTAGGATCAATAAGAAATCCTATTGTATCAATGCACTTTCTATACATTCAAAAGTTATATCAAAAAAATTTATGGCTCTCCAAAAATATTGAACTTGGAATTTTCTAAATTAGATGAAAAAGAAAATCCACTTCCACTCTCTAAGTGACTACGTCTAGTTTACACCTTTTCTTTTTCCTTTTACCAATAATAAATAAATAGTAAAAACTTATATATTTATTGACTTATT
>APFE030518681.1:158891-184762 GCA_000404065.3 Pinus taeda
TTACATTTAAAATTTGTGATTCCAAATAGATTTTAGTAAATAAAAAAAATAGAAAAATATAAATGTAAATAAAAATATTGAAAAATATCCCAAAGATCACAAAAATTGAAATTACATATATGTATGGGGTATCGGACCGTGTAGTAAAAGAAATCCAAAAATTACGAGGCAGCTTGAAATCTTTTCTCTATCGAGTTACGTAATCCCACAGCCTGGAGTCTTTTTCTGTATAGGGTTAGGTAATGGCGAGTAGGTTTTATATCATTTTTGAAGCACGACTTTCGTTTTGTGGGAGTACCAACAAAAGCGTAGAACCCTTATCAACATTTGGGATCTCGACCTATTAATAGTTTTTTAATTAAAATATCATTCAATTTACGGAAACATAAGATGAACAAAGATTGATTAATCTTCGGAAATGGTAGGTGCGATATGACACGACCTCGGGACTAGACTGACACATTAAATTAAGTGATACTGTTGAATAATTGTAGGTCAGTGACTCGTTTTTAGCTTTGAGATACAGAAATGCTTTATGTTGGGCAATCAGTTGTGTCAAGCAGATTCCTGACTTGCACGGATATGCTCGTATGACAGGAGCAAAATTTATAACTACAAAAGTTTTAAAGAAACACAAATTATAGATCATTAAAATGTTGACATCTTCTCGTTAATCTTCAGATTTGTCTTAGTTTTCATATAGAGATTTTGTCCATCTCAACTGTTATCAATGTCATCAAAGAAAGTTTGGCTTGGTATAATATTTTTATAAATTGCATTTATTTTGATATTTATAATAGAAAAGATTATTTTTATCATATTTAATGAAATGGTTGAAAACAAGGAAGGTTATAATTTAATTTCCAACTAATTTGAATCAAATAAAGAAAATGATAACTCATTGAGAAAAATAAAGTTTTACGAGTTCTTTAAACTTATTTGTAAACTCCTACCAAAGGTAGTCGTGAACATGAGGTATGCACATGAGACTTCATGGTTATTGCACAGAAAAGATAAGTAACCTTGAATTCTTTGGAAAGAAATTGCATGTGTTTTGTGCAAATAATGATTAAGTTATTTTATTAATTGGAAATATTTAGACTCACATGGTTTTTTTGTGTAAAGGAATTAATTATTTGATTGAAAAAAAATTTCATGGTTTCTACCCAATATTTAAAACAAAAATGCATGATGACTTTACATATTAAAAATGAAGAAACCATGTTATTTTGTTAAAAAAATATTTCACAAGATGTTGTTACTCTTGAAAAGTGAATGCAAGAGAATCCATGTGAATCCTTCAAACAAAAAGATTTAAGAGGTCATACTACTTATCATAAAAGAAGAATGCATGTGATAAAAGATGATATTCCTTTACTGGCAGAAAATTGCATGGTAAAAGATAAAGAGAACATATTACTTTAGTGAATAAAAATTGCATTGTAAATGATAAGTTAGGGTGGTAAAAAATAAGTTAAGGATATTGTTTTATTGGAAAGAAAATAGACCTCAAATATTGAAAGAAAATAAATTATTTCATTAATGATAAGATTGTGAGGAAATTATGAGAGAAAATTAGATTATTAATTTCGTTGGAGACGTTAGCATGATTCCTATAAAAAAAAAAAAAAAACTAAGTAAGCTTAAATATATTAAGGAAACATATGGTACAGAGAGTTCTAGGCATCAGAGTGATGCCATATAGTTAGCAAAATATCAAAAATTGAGCCACCCACAAGGGGAAACTAGCCCAACAAGCGTTTGAACGCTCCCTTGCAAGAGGAAACCAGCGTTGAGTTGACAACAGTAAGCCAAAAGACTGAGCTGCCCACCATGGGAAACTCACTCGTACATAGATTAAGAACTAATTTAACTACAAAGTTTAGCTTGGACATGCTTAGATACATAGGCGACAAAACCAACAAAAAGCGCAAAAGACTAGTCATGAAGGCGAGAAAAAGTAGAGGCGCTAGATTCTATAGTCACCCGAGGGTGATTCCTCTTAAATTCTGCACCACCAACCTTCCTTTTCATCAAGATGTGGATTAGGAACCACTTGAGAAGCATCATCCACTACTACACGCTCCCCTGCAGTGGTCCTGGTGTTCTGGAGCTGGCGAGAGCTACTGTCCTCAGGAACTGGATCTGGAATCCTTTGAGGAGCGCCCATTCCCACTTCATACTTATCGGCAGTCGTCCTAGTGTTCTGGAGTGGGCTAGAGCTGCTGTCATCGGCCTAGCGAGAGGGATTGTTATCTACGGGCAAAGGAGCAGGTAGAACAGAAGGGGAGTCCTGCAGGTTGAAAGGGGGCGCGGAAGATGGGGGAGAGGCGACAAAAGTAGGCTAAGGGTCAATGTACTAGAGAGAGGGGAGGGAATCAATCCGCGGGAATGAAGAGAGGCGACGAGCTTGCCCACTTCCACGAATATAACGGTGAACACAATCACAGTGATTGCGAGCGGGGGGCGAGCTGGAGGAAGCGGAAGGGGAGGGATTAGGCCTAGAGCCTCCCCTACGGCTTCTCATGCGGTGCCTCAGCCTAGGGATTACAGCACAAAATTCGTGATCATCAGCAGAGAAGGGTGGGGGACCTAATAGAGGAAGATGGGGGAAAAAGTTGAACAGCGCAAGGAGGAATTGAGGACAAAACTAGTTGTGCGAGCGGTGATATCCAGGGATGAAACTAATGCAGGAGGCCAACGGGCAGCGCTTTCCAACCAAGGTGCGAAGGCTGTGCACTTCAGCTTCCGACGAGCAGCAAGAACCTACAGGCAGGAGCTGTCTCGACATGGAGATCGACATAGCATCACAAAACCAGATAAAAGCAACTGAGTTCATAATTGAGGACAGGGTCACAAGGGCGTGAGTTTTCATGCTGAGACTCTTGGTGTCTCGGCCTCCCCACCGAAATAAATGTCGCATTGGGTGACTGCCCATCAATTTAATTGTTCCAGGGATGGGTACCTGCATTGAACTGGCAAACCATTGGGCTTGCCACGCGTCCGTCTCCCAGATTGTAACCTCCATGACTTCAGTGCCCACCCGCATCCGGGGTGAAGTTTTCCCGATGCACCAGCTGAGTACATTCCTAAAGGAGCTTGCTATCATTGAGATCATAGAGGGGACTTGCAGAGAAGGTCTGGGATTTCATTACCCCTTTGTTGGCTAGCAGATCTCCCACTTTGTTGCCAGATCTTCTAGTGTGCTTGAGGTAGATGGCTTTGTGCTCTTGTAACCATTCAGCGATGAGTTCCAATCGTGCCATGAGCCTCCAACTGTCTGCCACTCTTGAGGGAGGGGAGCCTGAAGATCTGATCATGTTGATTATGATTTGGGAGTCGCCCTCAATCTCAATAGGGAAAAAATTATGGAGTTGGTGTCCCATCCCATAGAGCCATAGTAAACGAGCATAGGTTCCCCTTTATGGTTGCGAAAAATTCCCCCAAAACCCGCCTCCTCGGGATTACCTTTGGAGGCTCCGTCAAAGCTGAGCTTTGTGACCACCTCTGGGCATGAGACCCATTTTTCATTAGAGTTTTCCTTTGGGATTCTTCGAATAATCGACTCAGGATTCAGATTGAGCTTGAGCTGCCAATTGTTCCAAACTTGTTGCTCCTGGGGCAGAGTAGGGAAATCTTCCTTCTGCGATTTATGCAACGCTAATGTTTCCTAGAGATTATTACAGTAGTTGAGCAAGAGGATTTCCAGAGGGGTGGACTGGTTCTTGATGATCCGTTTATTCCTCTCATTCCAGATATGCCATAAGATGAGACCTAGAATGTGCCACTAGAGAGAGTTAAGCATATTGCTCCAGTAGGGTGCAGCTGGCCAATTTCGAATGATAGTATTTAAGTCCTCAGACTGCCGACCATCCCGTCTGCACTTGGAGCTGACACTTTCCCAAAAGAAGGTAGCCAAAGGTAAATTCAGCATAAGATGTTGAATGGTCTCCTCTTGATTATTACAGTTGGGGCATCGGGATGGTCCAGTGGAGCCTCTTTTCATTAAATTGTCCCATGTGAGTATTTTCTTGTGACAGATCAGCCACGGGAATGAGGAAACCTTGGGCCAAAGCTGCGGTGACCACAACACTTTCCAGATGGGGTCAGGGGGTTCTAGAGTCTGGGTCATCAGAGCATAGGCTTCCTGAGTGGTGAACTTGCCTTTGGGAGAGTGTCCCCAGTGAAGGATATCCTGCTTATCCGAGTATTTGATTTTGCTACTGCTTAATTCTGCATCCAATGCTATATGAGCCTAAACCTGCTGGTTCTTCAAGCATCTTGTAGCCGTTTTCCAACTCCTATACCCCTGAACATAGTTTTCCTCCCAGAATTGGTTAAATGTGGCTTCCAAAGGAGCGATCAAATCATACTGGAGGGGAGGTATGATGGTTGAGAGGAGCTTGGGTTACTGATGCCACGAGTCTCTCTACAACATAGTGCGACCGTTACAAACCTCCCAGAAACTATATTCCTGAATAAGAAGATAGTGTTGTTTGGCAGCGTTCCAGATCAGTGAGCCTTCTTCTACAGTAGACATTCGAATGAGCTCTGAGTGGGGTCTATGGTTGGCATATTTGGCATTCCTGTGTTTCTCCCATGGGGAGGAGGGGGACGATAGCCATTGCCACTAGATCATAGCCCCCATGATCTCGTTGTTGTGCTGAGGGTCACGGAGGCCTAGCCTCACCAATAGCTTTGGCTTGCAGATCGAATTCCACTTGACCAAGGCCCATTTTCTGTTCTGTCCCGATGCTCACCACAGGAAGTTGCGCTGAAAATATTTTATCTATTTGAGGAGCCATTTTGGGGCTGCAAGGACCGAGAAGAGATAGAGAGGCATGGATTGAAGGACAGATTTGACCAGTATAAGTCTACTAGGAAGGTTGAGGGGGAAAAGGGTCCAGGATGATAATATAGCTTCAATTTTATCCAGGAGAGATCTCCAAGAAGAGTTCTTAAGTGCTGAGACAATCAAGTGGGTTCCAAGGTATTTGGCAAGTAGCTTGGTAATGGAGAATCTGAGAAATCTAGCAATGCAATGCTGAATGAGAATAGCTGTGTTAAAGAAGAAGATTTGTGACTTGGAGGCATTGATAGACATTCCTAAAGCTTTGAAAAACAAATCAAGCAAGCTCTTGATGGCGGAAGCTTCATGGGCAGAAACATGACCATACAACATGGTGTTGTCCACAAATTGGTGGTGGGTGTGAGCAGGGGATTCATGAATGGAGATGCCATGAAGCTGTTGCAAATGGAGGGCTTGAGAGATGGTTCGACCTAGTCCTTCTTCCATGAGCACAAAGAGAAAGGGGGACAGGTGATTGCCTTGGTGAATGCCACGAGAGGGGGAGGAGGGATGAGAGGGGATACCATTGACCAGGATGGAGAAAAAGGAAGAGGAGATCAGGCTCATGACCCATCCTATCCAAGGAGGGCTGAAGCCAAAAGCTACAAGCATCTGGTTAATGAAATTCCAATTAAGTTTGTCAAAAGCTTTTGATAAATCAACCTTAAGGAGCATACCTGGCTTTTTAGTCTACTTCAGTGAATGCATAATCTCATGATTGAGAATAATGCCGTCCAAGATTTGTCTCCTCTCTACATAGCTAGTTTGCTCAAGCGAGATGAGCAAAGGAAGCAACGACTTTAATCTGTTGGCAACAACTTTGTAGATGATCTTGTAGATGACATTGGAGAGGACAATGGGATGAAATTTGTTAGGCATGGCAGCTTGGTCCTCTTTGGGGATCAGGGTTATGAAAGTGGCATTAAGAGAAGGGAGAAGCCAATGCATGGATCTAGAGTCCTCCACTAATTCCCAGATCTCATCTTTGATCAAATCCCAAAAATGATGAAAGAAGTTGGAAGTGAAGCCATCGGGTCCTGGAGCTTTACCTTCCTTATTTTGGAGGACATCGTGTTCAACTTCCAAAAGAGTGACCGGGTGAAGAAGAAGATGATTGTGCTCCTTCGTGATTAGCTTTGGTATGTGTTGCAAGATTTTGTTAATTGTTCATCCCCTATCAGGCTGGTCTTCTTGCACCATTGATTTGAGATGAGAGACCAAACTAGCTTCGATGGCCTGATGCTGCTCCAGTCTTTCTCCTATTGGGCTAAGGAGAAATTTGATATTGTTACACATCCTACATCGAATGGTCGAGCGATTTAAAAAATTTGGTGTTCCTTTCTCCTTCCTCTAACCATATGATCCAGGATTTTTATTTCCAGAAAATCTCTTCTTGATGCCTTCTTTCCTCCAACTGATTGAGGAGACTTTTCTCTTTTAGTTTAGATTCTTTGTTGTGGCCTTCTTTGATGATACGAAGTTGTAGGTCCTTCATTTCCTGTTCTAGTAGCCTTTGTTGTTAGAAGATTTTGTCGAAGGTAGAATGGTTCCACCCTTTAATGCGGGCTTTGAGATCTTTGAGGTGCTGCTGAAACTAGAACATCTTGGAACCTAGAGGAGGAATGAAAACCTGCCAAGGAGAGTGCACCATTTCCTTGAAGCTTGGGTGCAAGAGCCAGAAATCCTTGAATCAGAAGGGTCTTTTGATGTGGTCCCCTAGTCTATCCATTGCAGAGAAATGGGCCAGTGGTCCGACCCTGAAAAAGGAAAAATTGAGGCTTAGAAATCGCCTCAAATGTGTATGGCATTGTCCAAGAGGAGAAATCTATCCAGTTTGGATGTTATCTGTTGAGCTCCCACTCTCTTGTTGTTCTAGGTGTGATTTCCATTGGCAAAGGGAAGATCAATTAACTAGTTCCGCTGGATGAATTCTTTGAAATGGGTGTTGTCCGCTTCTAGTTTTGCTCTGCCACCTCTTTTTTTGTCCAAGCTGGTGATCACATTGAAGTCACCCCCCAGGATCCAGAGGGGGTGAGCTCGGGTAGAATTGAGTTGTTCTACCGTATTTAACAGGGTGATTTTCCTTGCAGACTCTTGAGGGAAATATGCATTAGAAATATGCCCATGCAGATTGGTCCCGAGGATGTGGAAAGAGGCCTAAATTAGATTATGAGCAACATGGGCATCATTTATTGAGACACCTTTTAGATCCCAAGTGATAGCTAGACCACTTGAAGCTCTGGAGGCATCAACTGCGACGGTGTGACACCTTGGCCAAGCTTTAGAAAGAATGGGGCCAAGTGTTTGACTTGTGCATTTAGTTTCCTGTAGAAAAAATACTTGAGGTTTTTCCATCTGTATCAGATTTTTGGTCGTATGGACTTTTGAGGGGCCATTTAGACCCCTTATATTCCACGATATGAGTTTCATTGAGAACTTCCTTCATGGGGCGGGCAGAATAGTCCTCTGTAGATCAGATTTCCTCCCTCTTTTCTTTGAGTCTTTGAAGAGTTTCTTCCCATCCCATGGGCTTCCCTGCTAGATGCCTAGGGATTTTTGATTCTTTTATGCATCGGCAAGAGCCAAAGTTAGACTCTCGATCTGCTTTTCTGAGATCTGGTCAAAGTCCTTCTTTTTGCATGCTTGCTCTAGCGTGAAGATGTCTAGGTCTCCTATATCTACCAATTCATTTTCATCTTCCACTGGAGTGATCTGGTTCTCATTATCTCCAATGTTGTCAAGCTCCATGTTGTGAGGATGGCCAGAGCTAGATTCAGGCTTCGAGCTAAAGGGGGGCTCAGGGATGGCTTCTGAGATGGGGGTATCAAAAATATGGGTGGCAAGGATTTCAAAGCTATTGCTGGTAGAGGGAGGAATCGGGGATTGAGAGGGGGGTTTGGGAATCATAGAAGGGGATTTCTTGTTGTGCTGATGCCCGTTCTTGACTTTAGTGAAGCCTTTAGCATCAGGGGTGGTAGCAGAAGCCGAGGGTTTACTTGGAGGCGCATTCAGAGGACAATCACGGAATAAATGTCCATGAGTATGGCATTTCCTACATCTAAAAGGCACATGTTCGTAATCTAAGGTTTGCACCCATTCATAGTCATCGTGAAAGAGACTTACTGAGTCAGGGAGAGCTTGCGCGAGGTGCACGAAGACACAGATCTGAGCATAGGAAGTGTACAGTCTAAGCTTTGTTTCCTCTGCAATTTTAATGAACTCACCAAGACCATTGCCAATATCCTTTAGGGATTGTACGTCCTAATATTCCAGCGGCAGGGAATAGAGTCAAATCTAGATGGGTGCCCAACTGAAGTCCTCTTTATCCGGGTTGAATCCTTCGATGCAGTCCCTGAGATAGAGACTTGAGGAATTGAAAAAATATGGGCCTTCATCTATGACTTGATTCTTGTCTTCGAGGCAGTTAAAAATGATAGTAAAGAATCCATTGGGTCTGAGTTGCAGTGTTACCTGCCCTTTTGGCTTCAATTTGGCCCTAATCCATCCATGTAGGGCTTTTTCCGTTGGCCAAAACTCGACGAATTTTCCAATCAATGCATGGTCTCTCATGTACTGGATCTAGCCATTGATCTTGTTGCTTGGTAGCTCGATCTTAGGACATTCCTTTGCTATTGGTCTACAGGTAGCAGAGGTGGCTTTGGGAACCTCTGTAGTGCCTTGCGCTTCCATCTTTTCGTTCTTTGGACTATCCAGTTTATCGCTCCGTGGAGTCTTCTACAAATTATTGTCCTGCGATTTTTGGCCTGTTGTAGAGCCCTGAGAATTACCTTGAATAGGTTGGTTTGTGTCACCTAACATCTTTTTGGACATCTCAGCATTGATGTTGGGGGAGGGCTTGAGAGCCTTCCCCTATGACATGTCCATTGAAAAGGATCTGCAATATGTGATGACCCAGATGCGGCTTGGGTCAGCGATTGTTGGCTGAGCAGTTTGCAATGTGTCATGCCGTGACAGGGAGGCTAGAAACCGTAGCCTGAAAGTTGTAAAGCGCTCCCCGCTAATGTAGAATGTTTATTGTCATCACTTAGATGAATAGCTGCTCATCTATTAAGCAAAGGTTATAGTCGTGATTCTTATAAATTCTTAATAGGAATATGTGCCCAATAATAATATCCATTATATTGGATTTCTTGAAATAATTTTCTATGTTATTTCTTGACAAAAAAAGTATTAATTGCATGGATCATTGTATTAGATTTCCAAGTGAAATGTCTTGAAATACATTATCATATTCTTGGAGAAGAGAAAAGTTAATTATATAATTATTCTTGGAAGGTTTTTTATGAATTGTACGCATACATTACATATGTTCTTTATTTAAATACTAAAAAATAAAGATTTATTTCTTAAAATATGCATAATATCAATCTTGTTCGTATGAATTTCGTTCATACAAGAACAAGAATGCATTTTTTTTCTTGAAAGTACTATGTGCATTGAAGTAAGGGCAATTGTGTTAGAAAAAGACACATGTTGCATGTACAAAAGGGTATTTATCATGATATAGAAAATATGTATTTGCATGTACACAGAGAAACTTATTATGTAAATATTCTTGAAAAGATTGTTTGGCTACATGAATTGTGTTAATTTCTTGATTTAGGTGCATGAAAAGTTAAGTTAACCTTGTTATTCTTGCATGTGTTTTATGCATAAAGATGGTTAGCTATGGTAATTTATTAAAAGGGAAGCACAAGAAACTTGCATGTAGAAAGATAGAGAAATGAAGTTATATTAATTTTTTCTTGAAAAAGAAGTACACATTTGTTTACTTGAAAATAATATTCAATGATGGTATAATTCTAGAGGAGGAATATGCGTTGCATACTTTAAAAGGCTTATTATGATAAGCTATTGTATACACAAAGAATAATCATTATGTTATAGAAATATGTTCTTTACCTGTATAGAAGAACTATTGAGCTATGTTTCTTTAGAAAAACTAATGTGATTACCTTTATGCTTTCATAACTATTATGTTAGTTTCTTCTAGAATAAGATTATGTATATGCATGCAAGATTTGTATTAGCTTCTGTTTGGAAATAATATAGATTTGTATGTAGGAAATGATATCATGTTATGTTAACCTACATTAGAAAAGATTCTTTGGGAAAGAAGATGAATTACGTACACAAAAACCATAGTAATGTGTTGGTCTCCTTGGAATATATATATATCTATATCTAATATATATATATATATATATATATATATATATATATATATATATATGGGTAATGCTAGTACAATATATAGAAAATAATACATGCAGTTGTATGCTTTACTGCATTAGTTTTATGGAAATGAAATCATGTGTTTTCATGCCCCATTATACTAGATTTCCTCAAAAATGAAATGTATTGCATGACATATTGTGTTAATTATTCTTTTGGAATGTATATGCATTTACATGCATATGAGCAACATTCATTATGTTAGTTTTCTTTACATATTTTCATGCACCATAAGTAATAGTTCAGCGATAAATATTTTGATAAAGTTTATGTAATTCGCATGCACAAAGATTATAACTAATCTATTATTTATTTTAAATGAATGTGTGGACAATTGTAGTGATTTGTGTGTGGTTTTATGTGAGGGGAATATTAGTTAATGTGGTATTTGTTTAAAGAAATGCATTAATGGTTATACTCTTATAACTAATTCGTATGAAATGTTAAAGGAAACATGTCACGATATTTTGTTTGCATTTCATGAATGTACATACATAGGTTGTAAAACACCACTAGTATATATTTATGAATTGGTTTGATTAATAATTGATTTAATCATGATGTTAAAGGTTGTTGGCAATAATAGTTGTAGAAAAAGACTGTGATATATAAAGATGCATTAAGTTACCATTATGGAGGAAAATAAGTTAGTGATATATGTAGATCGAAGGAATATCGACTCTAGGGTAATCCACTGATGGAAAAAGACGAGGCCCTAAAGACGCAATTCCCAAAGCCTTGTGGGTAAATGATGTTATGATGATTGTAATAACTTATAACAAGTTATGTTATTTTTGAGATGATATTATTTGTAATGTTTATAACAATGGTCAAGGGGTAGACTCCCTTATACCCGTTGAGTCAGGGGTAAGCACTATCATGATAATTTAATAATAAAACTAAATGTTTGTTGGTTTTCACCCTATGGCGTTTCTAGGGTATATCGATGTATAATGATGTGGTTGCATGTTGTGCCATTTTTATGATGTTCATTCCTTGCATGATGTGATATATTTTCAAGAATACGATTAACTAATAGAGTTAAAATAATCATGGAATTGATGCAAGGTTACACCAGAAAGTTTATGTTAATATGCCACAATAGTGGTTGATGAAAGGTTACACCAGAATGTTTATGTTAATATGTCACTCGCTCACACACTTAGTCATTTTGTTGAAGTTCTGACGACCAGATTCTCCTTTGAAAGCAAGACCTTAACCCCACCATCGACTCAATCGACTATCACCCAACATAGTGTAGAAGCACCAAGAAAGCCATTTCAAGTTGTACTACCCGCAAGCATATCAATCAACCTTCATGCTAGTCAACCAAAGGGTTTGACCTGACAGTCACCCTGGGAATGACTCCCCTAAAAATTTGTGCAGAAGATAAAAATCTTGCCCACTCCGCTGACTAAGAAAATTGCACAGAGAGGCTAGACAAATAGCCAGTGCCCTCCCATGTATCCCTCAGAAAATTTCACAATTTTTCTAGCCAGCGCACCACTCAGCCGGTCAGCTGCTGACCTAAAAAACTACATAGATTTCATGAGCAATCCCTCTGCTACCTAGAAGTCCGCTCAAATTAGAAACTATGCAGAGGTGATTAGTAGGCCGACCTAGGCCGACCTCCCAACATCAATGCAGATTTTCCCACCAGCTTTTCCTAGCAAACCACTACTAGTTCCCTTCAGGAATTGCACAGTTTTTCCTAGCAAGATCCCAATAGCCAACTACCACTTCCCTCTAGGAATTGTGTGTTTTTTGCTGCCATGGGCCTAGTAGCCAGTTGTCAGTTTCCTCCAAGAATTGTGAAACTTTTTTTTGCCCAGGTCCCAGCAGCCAGCTACCACTGCCCTTTAGGAATTGTGCAGTTTTGGTTGCCGAGCTCCCACTATCTTCTCCTTCCAAAAATTGTAGAGAGTTTGCATGCCCAGCCTTCCCATATCCAAGACTCCTTTAAAAAATTACGTAGATTTGTCTCTCAGTAGAGCTAGAGCCCACATAAAGTGACTGTCGATCCAGATTTCCAGCCACCATCTTCCATTGACTTATGCACAATTTTCACCAATAGTGCCCGGAGCCTCCATCCCAGCTCGAAGCTTGCCTTGTGCAATTTTGCAATCTTGTCTCCTCTCTTAGTCACTTGCATCTGAAACGGTCATGCATCATGGTAGACTAGGAGATTTATAAATTCGATGTCGTCTCGTCATGAGCGACTGCAAGCCTAGGTACACAAACAAACATGGCATGATGAGAGATGGGATGAAAAAAGGGAGTACATATAGAAGGAAATGTTTGCGGATGGATGAACGAATGAACATGCATCATTTGCAAAAAGATGAACTCGTCAAGCATGCCAACATACCAGCATTGCCATTTCAAGTCTTGTCATAAGTCATGTTGTCTACATGTCTATTGTGGTCCATACTATCAATCAATGTAATGTAACGTGGAATTCCAATAGACCCACTTGTCATATGAAGAGTCATGTGAAGTCAAAAGATAATGTAAGTCAAGCAGTCATGAGGGAAGTCAAACAACCACAAGGGTCAGTTTCACCCTTGGCTATAAATACCTTGTCATTTGTACATGCAAAGGACTTTTCACCTTGACTCCTCCCACATAGCCTTGAGACTGTGTAATCTTTTCTTTGAGGAGTAAGTAGTTGCTCCAATGCCCCACCCACACGATTAGTGATGTATGGTGTAACTATGTGTCTTAGAACTTTCACTTAATTCAGAAGCATGCTAATAGGCCAGTACGTCTTCACACCTGTTATAACTATTGTAAGACTAATCTTGAACACTTGTAATACATGTTTCTTTAACCTGTGTTTAACACTTGAACTAATTCAATTGTTGTAATACACATATCTTAATGAAAATGTGTTCTATGAGCTGTTAATGATGTCCTGCCTATGTTGGTTACCTCCCCAAACATCAGACATACCTTTCAAGTAAACTTGTTATAATGGTTGTCATACTCGTGTGGACTCCTCCACTATGTGTTGTATGTGTTATCATTCCTTGTGTGTTGTGCCTTTCACATCTCTGTGGACTACTCCTCTGGAAGTTGCACATGTCCTATTGTGTTATGTGTTCCTAACAGAGTTTGGGATTCCTCTCATTTGACTTGGGACTCAATCTCACCCTCTTCCTTTACAGTGAAAGAACCATTGACACAAGTGACACTAGATAGCACTAGTCATGGGAACCTCACTACTTGAAGAAAAATCATACCACTCTCTTGTGATGACAAGCAAGAGTTGAGGAAAATATTTAAGATAATGGAAAGTAGGCCATCATATCGGATGGACTCCCACACCAAATAGTGTGAAGTTTAGTAGGGACTTCATACTAGGGTGATCCCCTGAATCTTGGCGGTTCCAACACCGTCAACATTTCTAGTGCTAGAAGGAGGGTCACCAATTGTTTGTGGCTAAACATCCTCTCACACTCACTCATCAACCACGTCATCAAGAAAATAACTCACACTCCCTCTCACCTACGCGTGAATTTGCAGTTGCTTACTTCTCACCTACTAGGAATGAACATGAAATCCCATACCATCCCATTCGCTTCATTTGTCCTATCACCCACCAGTCCGCAAAAGTAGTCATACTGATCCTAGGCATACATCGTCTTCCATACACATAAAAGAAGCCAGAAATCACTGCCATAGTGGTTGTTGTATCATTAGTGGAAGAAGCGGTTCTTGCCACTCTTAAAGGTCTCGAAGAAGTTGTTAAATATGTGGAGGAACCTTTGGTATTCCGATAGGGGGAACGAGACACCCTCATGATCATAGGCTCAGACTCTAGTACAGGAGGTGAAGGGGAAGGCAACAGAGGAGGCGGAGATAGAGACGAACCAATAGACTCAGAGCCAGGACCATTAGATTTTGAAGAAGAGGAGGAGGATGAAGAAGAAGAAGAGATGGCTAACAAAAATCTGGAAACAATGACTCAAGGACCATTGGCATTACCGGGTGCTTTGCAAAATATGCCAAAGTTGGCCAAGAAAATCGTCATCAAGTTCAACCCTCACAACACAATGGAGGCAGAAGACCATTTGGACAACTTCTACTTGTAGTTGTAGACCCTTGAGGTACGATACGATGACGTAGCATGTAGACTGTTTCAATGTACCTTGAACGGTCGTGCAGCTACATGGTATCATAGTCTTCGAACCAACTCCTTACAAAACTGGGGTGTATTCAAACACATGTTTCTTGAAAAAATTGCTGATGACAAAACCTAGCCATGTTACTAAAAGGATTGGGAAGCCTGAAGATGAAGGGGAAAGAAAAGGTAAAAGTCTTCAATCAGATGTTTACATGGATATTGAAAAAGTATGCAGCTAACACAAAACCTCATGACTCCATCACTGTTGATTACCACAGCTCTGCATTGCCGACCATCACGGTGCAGTTCATCAAGCAAGCTACGAAACCAACACTACTAGAAAACTGCGAAGAGGCTATTACTGTTGAGAAAGCCGTATGCATGATTGGTGTCATCAAGCATTTTGAACCAGTAAAGGACTCTAAAGGCGTGAGCAAGAAGTCCCAGGTGGTGGCGAGAAAAGGTAGAGACAAGGAAACAAATGATATTGAAACCCTCACTTGCCTCATCAAAAACATGACAAGAGAAGTGTTTGTGATTCAACAATGAAAATGGGCAGGTCTGTAAGAAACCATCCTCCCAGACAAAAAAAAGGAAGCATGTCATCACACAACAAACGGTACATTGCAAAAACTACACAGAGCTCTATGTTCCAACTCGATTGGTGTATAAATCCTTAGTTATTTTCATTCAATGAAGATCGTCACCTAGAGAATTCTTTTTTAGAATGGAAGGGAGTCACAAGATCTGTATGCATTCATAAATTTTATGTAGAAAACAAAATGTAGGAATAGTTTAAAGACCCATATAATGACGAAGATGTTGCACCTGATGAGGCATCAAGTTCTGGGCATGTGGTGAACATGTGTCAGTGCTCACAAGCAGTTCTAAAGATGAACACCGAGAAACAACCCCTAAAGAAAAATTATCATTACAATCTTAGGAAGCACAGGAGGAGATGAGACTGATGAGGAAGGTTGATCCACCAGTTTCCCTAAAGTAAAAAACATAAATCAAGTCCAAGAAGTCAGTGGCAGACAAGACTACATCCATGAGCAAAAAAATGCAGAATAATCCATCGAGCAACACAGACATTAGTCTTACCACGGAAACCTTGGTGAGTTTAATTCATCTGGATTACAACATTGTGGATGACATGAAGAAACATTGCATGAACATCTATTTGTTCAAGCTAGTTAGGATCCAGAGTCAGTGAGACATCATGTTGTGTGCATTAGGACAGACAACAAAGAATAACACAACCTCTACCAGCAAGGGAGCAAGCACACCTCCCAGATCACTTGCAATTGTGCTAAACACACTTTGTATGGAAGAAGAAAACTTAGGTTTCCCTCCATTCCTAATCTCATCTGAAATTTTCAACTGTGATGTTCACAACTGCTTCATTGATTCTGGCATGGTAGCCAACTTCATGCCACTCTCCATTACTAAGAACATCATTGCACAATGGAGCAATACATCCACGCAAATCATCCAACTAGATTGATCGTCTGTACCAACCATTCATGAACTCTGAGATGTGATCATCTATCTATCTCATGATAGTAGAGCCCACTGATGCATCAACATTGTTGTTTTGGACATACCAGAAGCATAGAGTTTACTGCTCAGCAGCGACTACTCCAGCAAGCTGAACATATATTTTTCTACGAACTGATTTCATATGTGGGTTTCGTACAAGGGAAAATAAATTCAAATCTGAGTGATATCTGAGAAGTATATGAAGCATAATGTCACTCCCATGAATGGTATTATCTTGGAAACAATGTTGGGGTATTATCCTAGAAGGCCGGCTCCAACCCCACCAGACACACAGTTGGATCTCCTTCCTTGCCCAAATGATGGTAATGAAGCAAGTACAATACATTATACCAACAGTAGAAGTACCAGTAGCAATAATAGTAATAGTAGTACAACTGCATCGAATGGTTCGTGTACAGATGAGTTGTGGACCATGCACTTTGAAAAATCAAAGACGTAGGATAGCTTAGCAGTCGGTTGTGTCTTTATCAACCCAAACAATAGGATGCATCTGGTGTCAAGTCACTTGGAGTTTGAGTGCATGAACAATGTTGTGTATTATGAAGCACTCAAGTTGGGCTTGTAGAAAGCCATTATCCTCAATGTGGTAGTGCTCAAACTGGTAGGTGATTTAGAGATAGTGGTACAATAGGTATGTAACACCATTCATTGTTTTTCACCACATCTTAAAAGTTAGTAGCAAGAAGTATGAAAACTAATCTCTAACTTTTAATATTTTAACATCACTACTATACCACGTACGCATAACGTAGTTATCAATTCTCTAGAAAACATGGCTTCCAGAATGTCACCGATTAGGTATAAATTTACTATTGAAATTTTATACAAACCATATATCCCAAATAACATAACTAACTTACGCATATTTAATGATGATCAACAAATACCGCATTTTGTGGCCAACGCTAGCATCTTCAAAGATGCAGTGATAGATGATGATGGGCATGAGTGATCTCTAGAAGTAGAAGCTAGTAACATGAAAGGCCACCTTATCATGAAGGGTTTCGCATTGTTGGAGAAGCTTTACAACTTGCAAGAACATTTTCATGGGCCAAGGAATAGAAAACCCCACACTTCCACCATGATGGATGAGCCAATCAACTCAGGAAAAAAGAAAGATCTGAAGTTTGCTAAACTTGAGACATGTTGCACACAGAAAGAGCGGAAAGCCTTTGTCTGCTTGGAAAAAAGTACTAGGATGTGTTCACATGGACATACAATTATCTAAAAACTTATGACATGAGAATAATCCAACACATTATTAGAATCGAGGAAGGGTTCAAGACATATGAGCAGAAGCTGAGGAAGGTACATCCATCACTTGAACCCCTCCTACAGAAAAAGCTCACCAAGATGTTGGATGCATGGATCATATGCAAACTTCGTCACTCTACCTAGATTTCAAACCTTGCTTGTGTACACAAGAAGTCTGGGGAAATATGCTTGTTTGTTGATTTCCAAAACATGAACCACTCCTTGGACAAAGAAAACTACCCCGTGCCATCTATGGACCACATTTTGTAAGCATTATATGGGGCATAAATGTTTTCCGTACACGATTGTTTTTCAGGATACAATCATGTTCTGGTAGCAAAACCTGACAAACTCAAGACTATCTTCCGTACCAAGTGGGGTACGTTCACATACAGATGAATGTCATTTGGGCTTGTAAATGTAGGTGCAACCTTTCAGCGCACCATGGACATCGCTTTTCGTAGACTCATCAGACAAAGAATAGTGGTATACCTCGATGATGTGACTATGTTCTCAAGGAGATGTGAGGACCATATACGCTATCTCAAGAAACGTTTTGAGCGATGCCAGAAATAGGAGATTTCCTTGAATCCCAAAAAGAGTGTATTCACAGTGTTTGAGGGGAACCTTCTTAGACACATTGTTGCCAAAAGTGGGATCAAGGTTTATCTAGACCAGGTCCAGACTATTACACAGATCCCTCACCTAGCCAACAAGAAAGCCATGCAATCCTTCTTGGGAAACATAAACTTCCTCCTGTAGTTCCTCTTGGATTATGCGCAGATAATGAAACCCGTGCAAGTCATGATCAAGAAATATGTAGCCTACAACTTGGGCACGAGGGAAAGTATGCATTCACCGATATCAAGCAGGCTATTGAAGAAGCACATGCACTCTACAACTCAGAATTCAAAAGTGATTTCCTATTATACATGTTCACTTTCGATAACTCGCTCGCTACACTACTCACTTAGAAGGATGAGATGAACGATGAGCATCCCATCTCCTTCATGAGTATAAGTATGTGGGAACTAGAGCTCAACTACCATGCCCTTGACAAAAAAGCATATAAAGTTTAGAAGGCGGTGAAACACTACAAACCCTACTTGTTGAAGAACCACTACATAGTCTACATCCCTCACCCAACAGTCTGCACACAGCTTGTACAACAAGAACTGGGCAAATAACATGTGAACTGAATGACAGGCTTGCAAGAATATGATCTTGACATCAAGCCAATTCACACGGTGAAAGGACATGGGCTCTGCAGACTTGCAAAAACAGTACATACGCCGAAGGAGGAATAAGAGCTCGTTGGCTGGGAGTAGGAAGTTGAGATGTATGATGTCGTGCGAGTAACACCCACTGAAGATGGAACCTCTTGGTATGTATATGTGCGCCACTACCTTAAGCACAACACCATACCCTCTCACTTTTCCATCATACTAAAGAGGGCATTGCACCTCAAAGATTTAGCATATCAGTCGATGTAATGAGTGCTTTTCAAGAAGCACAACAACAAAGTTTTTCTCAGTTGCTTGGAGGCACATGAATTAGAGAAGGTATTACAAGATTTGCATGATAGACCAGTCTGGGATCACTTTGTGAGAAACACCACTACACACAAAGTTATGCAAGCTTGTTTCTACTAGTCCACATTATTCAAGGGGTTACACTAGTAGTATAGGGACCTAACATGGCCCTCTCCTTTAAAAGTGTTATCCTCAATGCGTGAGTAGTTCTTGATGCTTCTGTACAAAATTCTTGTCCTCTTATGTGGAATATTTAGTGGGTAAGTTCTTCCACTTGATGAGATACTCTAAAATTTTTCATTAGAGAAGGTATTACAAGATTTGCGTGATAGACTAGTTGGGGGTCACTTTGTGAGAAACACCACTGCACACAAAGCTATGCAAGCTTGTTTCTACTAGTCCACATTATTCAAGGGGTTACACTAGTAGTATAGGGATCGAACATGCCCCTCTCCTTCAAAAAGTGTTTTCCTCAATGCGTGAGTAGTTCTTGATGCTTCTGTACAAAATTCTTGTCCTCCTATGTGGAATATTCCGTGGGTAAGTTCTTCCACTTGATGAGATACTCTAAAATTTATCGATTTCATAGCTGTCTGGTTCTTATTTCTTTGAGTGCTCCAGGTTCTAATATGATTTTTCCTTCCTCATAAAGTTCTGGCAATATTGTTTGAACTGGGATTTTATGCAACTTTTGAATGACTGGCCACACTTCTTCATCCTTTTTCCATTCATCCCTTGCTTTGTGTATCAAATCTAGTTAGATAATAGAAATAACACAAAATAATGCTTTGGCATCCTCATCCTTTCTTGAGAATGCATCTGCAACAACATTTTGCTTCCCTTTTTTGTAGATGATTTCAAAGTCATAACCCAACATATTTGTGACCCATTTTTTATATTCTTCTAAAGATAATGTTTGTTCTAAAAAATATTTAAGACTATCATGATCCATTTTTAGCTTGAAGTGTCTTCCCATTAGGCCAGGTCGCAATTTCTTAAGTGCATGTAATATTCCCAACATTTCCTTCTCATAAACCGCTTTCTTGAGATGTAGCTATAAAAATACCCAATTGCCTACATCAAAAATTCTTTCACTGTGATGTTGATTTGCCTGTTGTTTCATTCAATTCTGCACCAAAGTGGCATTATCCTTTAAAAGTTTGAGAACTTGTTGTTGATGCTTGATGTGATCTTTCATTACTTGAATATTTTTCTTCTTAACATGTCCTTCTATCTTGAGAGTTTGAAAAGTGGAAATTTGTTCGAATTCCTTACAAAATATGGTTGGATTCATTTCTTGATGCTCAATGTGATATTTCACTTCTTGAACCTTTTTCTTCTTGACATGTCCTTCTATATTAATAGTTTGAGGACTGGTAATTTTGGCCAATGCATTATAAGATATGGTCATATTCATTTCTTCTTTCTCGATGTGATCTTTCACTTCTTGAACCTTATTCTTCTTCATGTGTCCCTCTATCTTAAGAGTTTGAGGAGTGGTAATTCTTTCCAATGCTTTACAAGATATGGTCGGATTCATTTCTTCTTTCTCTAGGGTTAGTTCCTCATGTATATCCTCTCCTTTTGATGTTTCTTGATCCTTTTCTTCCTCCTTTTCATAATCTATGTAAAATAATTGCTACTCAGCACACTTATGACCTTTAGTGTATTTTTTATCACAATTGTGAGGGGTAGACTTCCTTGTTTCCATAATTTTGCTTTTCACTTTTCTTACCCTCTCCAATAAATCAGGTTCCTAATGACAAACCTCATGTTGAATGTTGTCCTTTAAAGTCCCTATGGAGGCATCAATCCTCTGCTTCTTTGGAATATCATTTTCCCTTCTATTTAACTTTTGAAAGTCCTCAATTTTCTCTACCATCCAACACTTTTGTTTGATGTTTATCAATAGTATAAAGAAGGTGTTTCTCTTTGCATCCTCATAATGTGCTATCATTTCCTCCATGAAAATTGACCACATAACAAGGGGTTTACAAGAACAAAGCCCTTTATACCAGAAAAATTGATCTAGTTCTAAATGATTAGATGCAATACATACCTTTTGTAACAGTGGTATGCCATGTAGATCAAAATACTCCATTTGTAGTATCCAATTTATTGGACCCTTGCCATTAAACTTCCTCATCTCAGTTTTTCTTGATTTTAGGAGCTCAATCATGAAACAATTGTAACTCTATAATTTTAGATCTCCAAGTTCTTAAATTTCATCCTATAGTATCCCTCTGAGTCCTCTTTCTAACCCCGAAAGTCTGTTCAAGATTGGATTCTGTAAGGAAGCATTATGTCAAATCTCCCATGATGACCTGATTATAGACTAGTTCAGTAGAGCAAACTTGTATGAAGTGCCACGTGTCACTGTTTCAACCTTAGGACCTGAAACCCTAAATGTCTTAGATTATATCTCGAAAAATATAGCAAGACAAGATTTGAAATTCGGATGTGCAGTTTAGACCAATGTCTTCTCAAATGGGCCTTTTTCAGCTTCTGAAACTTTGCATCGAAACAGTTATAGCGAAGATACCACAATGACCTATTTGGAGCAGTAAAACCCTAGAACTCATGGCTTTGATACCAAATGCTATGAAACTAGCTCAAAAAACTATATAAAACATAGATCAACGCCTTAGAAATAAGACTGTTCAAGTGGACAACCTCCTTTACATTACACAAATGAACAATTCTTTGATGATACAAATGACAAGATCTCCTTTCTATATATGGGAGTCTAAGGGGTTGTAATATAATGAGAGCTGACATAACCATAATAATGTAAGGGTACAATAATAACAATAATGGGCTTCTATGGGGCACACTAATAACAATATGGGGACTACATGGGCACAACAATATAATAAGGGGTTGTACTAATAACAATAAGGGGTTACACTAGTCGTAGGGGGACCTAACAGAAAATTAAAAGCTATTGTACCCAAGGATTGTAGCCATTGGACTCCTAGTACAACATCAGCACCAAACATTGGAATGGAAAGCATTCGGTTATTCAATATATATTATCCCATGGATAGCTTGATATTATGGCACTTTCCAAAGCAATTTATGGTTCCTCCACTTGCAACCATCACTTGATACTTCGGTGCTGGATATAGGAAGAAATTCAATTCCATGGCTATCTTACAATGAATAAAATTATGGCTACTACCCAAATCAACAAACACTATTACCTTTTTCTTCTTGATATATCCTTCTATCTTGATAGTTTGAGGACTGGTAATTCCATCCAATGCATTACAATATATGGTCAAATTCATTTCTTCTTTCTTGATGTGATCTTTCACTTCTTGAACCTTTTTCTTCTTCATATGTCCTTCTATCTTGAGAGTTTGAGGAGTGGTAATTCTTGCCAATGCTTTACAGGATATGGTCGAATTTCATTTCTTCTTTCTTTGGGGTTGGTTCCTAGTGTATATCCTCTTCTTTTGATGTTTCTTTATACTTTTGTTCCTCCTCTTCACAATCTATGTAAAGTATTTCTTCTCATCAAACTTTGACATTTAGTGTATTTGCTATCACAAATGTAACAAAGTAATTTTTCTCTTTTGTCTTCCAGTTGTTGTGGTTTAAACTTTGTAGGTTGTGGAAGGCTAGGAGAAAAAAATCTTCCATATTTATAGTTGTGAGTTGTGGGATTCTTTGTTTCCATAATTTAGCTTTCAATTTTTCTTGCCAACCTAAATGCCTTCTCCAACGAATTAGGTTCCCAAAGATGAAACTCATGTTGAATGTTATCCATTAAAGTCCCTATGAATACATCAATCCTTTGCTTCTTTGGAATATCATTTACCCTTATATTCAATTTTTGAAAGTCCTCAATGTGCTCTGCCATTGAACCCTTTTGTTAATTATTCTCAATTGGCTAAAGAAGGTGTTTCTCTTTGTATCCTCATAATGTGATATCATTTCCTCCGTGCAAAATTGACCACGTGACAACTGGTTTATGAGAACAAACCCCTTCATACCATAAAAATTGATTCGGTTCTAAACATAAAGATGCAATACATACCTTTCGTAACATTTTCACCTCATGTAGATAAAAATATTTCCTCCTTTGTAGTATCCAATTTACCGGATCCTTCCCATGAAACTTCCTCATATAACCTTTTCTTGATTTTAGAAGATCGATCTTGAAACGACTGTAACTCTGTAATTTCAGAACTCCCAATCCTGAAATTATGAGCTACGGAAGCCCTCTATGTCCTCTTTCCAATGCCACTAGTCTGGTCGAAATTGGATTCTCCAAGAAATATTTATGCACAATATCCCAAGATGACCTAATTATATACCTTTTCCAAAAGGAGAACTTGTACCAAGTGCCACCTGTCATTGTTCCAACCTTTGGACTTGAAACTAACACACATAAATCTCCAGGTCATTCTCTTTCTGTAACTTCTTATGAAACTTCAATCTGATGCACAGAGGAAAGTTATGAGGATTTTCCCAAGGTCACCTATTTGGGATGTAATTCAGGAGCCTTCTGAAACCCTAAATGTATTGGACTGTATCTCCGACAATATAGTGAAACAAGATCTGAAATCTGGTCGCGAGCTTCACTATGTTTTCCTCGCAAATGGATTTTAATGTCAGAGTTGGAAACTTCGTAAAAAAAATATAAAAAATATTCCATGATGGCTTGTTTGAGATGGAATTTTGGATCTTGCAAAAACCGTAACTTCCTCAAATCATATCTTTGAAACTATAGCGAGACAAGATCTTAAATTTTGACACGAGATTCAACTCAATTTCGTCTCAAATGGGTTTTTTTTTAACTTCTGAAATGTTGCAGAAAAATGTTATAGAGAAAATTCCACGATGGCCTATTTGGAGAAGCCAAACCCTAGAACCTAAAGCTCTGATACCAAATTTTATGAAACTAGCTCACAAAAAGATAGAAAAGATATATAAACACCTTCAAATAAGCCTCTTCTAGGGGGAAACCTCCTTTACATTACACAAATGAACAATTCTTGAATGATACAAATGACAAGATGTCCTTTCTATATATAGGAGTCTAAGGGGTTAAAATGTAATTAGAGTTGAAATAGCAGTAATAATGTAAGGGCACAACAATAACAATAGTGGGCTTCTATGGGGCACAATAATAACAATATGGGGACTACATGGGCACAGTAATATAATAAGGGGGTTTCACTAATAACAATAAGGGGTTACGCTAGTAATATAGGGACCTAACATTCATTTTCAACTAAATATTTCAAGACTTAAAACTTTTCAAATGCTTCATCTTTATATTTTAGTTAACCAATCCAACACATTCTAGAGAAATCATCAATGAATAAAATGGAGTATTCTTCTCCATAAGGTGACTTTTTCCTTGTTGGTCCACACAAATCAATATGAATGATTTCAAGAGGCTTACTTTCTCATCCTTGTTTGGCATTGAATTGAACTCTGGTTTTCTTACCCAATTGATATTGTTTGTAGATGGCATTTTCTAGGATGATGATATGGGGAAGATCATGAACAATCTTGAGCCTGCATGATTTTCTTATTTGAGACAATCTCAGATGCCCCAATATTTTGTGCCATAACCAGTTCTCTTTCTTTTTTCTTAGATAACATTGTTCTTGACCTCTGTTTAGTACATATAAATTGCTTGGAGTTCTTATACCTTTGATTATGGTATTTCCCTGTGTTAAGCTCATGAAACACAAATGCTTTTGATTGAAACACAAATCCACTTAGTTTATCACACATTTGACTAACACTCAATAAGCTATGTTTTAAACCATCAACATACATAACATTTTCAGCTTTAACGTTTTCTTTTAGATGAACAAAACCTTTACCCATAATGACAGCTGGTGTGACATTTCCAAAAGACACATTATTTTCATTTTGTAAAGCATTGCATGAAATGAGTTTATCTTTATGCCCTGTCATGCGTTTTAAAAATTGACTATCAATGTACCACTGATTTTATTTTCCTTATGCAAACAGAGCTATGCCACATCTTTCTACCTGTAATTCCTTCTTTTTCCATACCTTGGAGCTTGACGATGTTTTCTCATTTTCATATGTTGGTCGAAATTTTCTCCTATATTGAGATTATTCATGACCAAATTTGTTGCAAAATGAACATTCAATTTCATCCTGAAGAGGTGAAAAGTTGTTATAAGAGCTCTTCTTGATTCCTATCACGCTCCTTTGTTTTATTGCTTCTGTAGTCATGATAGTTTTGTAAGAAACACATTGAACAATGATATGACCGAAATTATGGCATCAAAAGGATTGTCCATTAAACAATAAATTTATGTGATCATAAAATCTTTTAATATTGTTCACCTTTAACATAGTTACTGATCAAACGGGAACTATTACCTCAAAATGGGTACTCAAGCCCAAAAATCCTAAGAAAACATAGAAAAACAACTCAAAAATAAAAAGTGTTGATTTTGCATCACCGTTTCTTTTTTCAAAGTAAATTTTCAATATTTTTTAAAAGTACCAGTAAAAAATAATAAATGCCATTTTGTTTGGTGCAAAAAACACCGTGAAATCGAAAAGTGTTGATGTCAGAATAACATCTTTTTTTCAAGGTACATTTTCAACATTTTTTAATAATGACATTAAAGATAAAATATCATGAATTTGAAATTTTTTTAATTTCCAACGATTTTCAAACATGAGATTAACGATAAAATATCACGTCTTTGAATATCCTTAAAATTCCAATGATTTTTAAGGATAACATTAAATTTAAAATATCACTTCTTTAAGAAGCCTTAAAAACCAACAATTTTAAGCCATGGTGCTAACAAAAAATATTTATAACTATTTTCAACCACAATAGTAAAGATAAAATATCATGACTTAGAAAAACATTAAAATCTTGCAAATTTTCAACCATCGAATTAAAACCCAAGATTATGGCCCTAAAACAATCTTAAATTTTGAAAATATTTCAAGCATGACATTATGGAAAAAAATTATGAATAAAAAATCCTAAAAAATGAAAACCTAAATGAAAGAGTTATTATACCGAGAGTAATTTTTTAAAAATGCTAAATGTACACCAATTTTAAAATCTTAGCCTAATACAACTTGATACATTGCAAAAAAAAAGTTAAAAATTAACTATCAAATTGACACATAGTGTAGGTGAGCTCAGCGCATTGTAATGAAAATGTAAAGACCAACCATGAAATTAACACATTGTAGGGCAAACTCAATTCATTAGAATGAAAAATTTAAAATCAACTATCTAATTGCACATAATGGAATAATGTTGCTA
>APFE030518693.1:14553-33208 GCA_000404065.3 Pinus taeda
ATATATTGTGTGTCTCTGTGTGTGTGTTAAATGACATATGTTACATTCTTGAAGGGAATTGGAAACACATTAACTAGCTATTGAGTAGTGAGTATTTATTATGGCTCCATATGTGAATACATAAATCCTTATCGTAGTTCCTTTTTCCCTATGTGAATATATCCCATTAAAAGTACATGAGCTCATTCTAATGTGTTTTTTCTCCATATGGGTTTCTCATTAGAATCCTTTGGATTTTAGTTGTTCTGTTTACTTATTATTGTTATGTTCATGCTAATGTTTATATATTCAAATGGAATATGTATAAGTTTAATAAATAATTGTATAGGGTTTAGACATTATAGGATACGTTACAGATGGTATCAGTGACTATGATAATATTAATATTACTCCTAAAGGTTATATTATAGGAATAGGTTATACTATAGGAATGATTGCCTACATATTTATTAAGTTTATATTAGAGTTGGATTTTTGGAGATGTATTCTTGCAATCTTTTTGAGGTTCCACTAGAGTTAGATTTCTAGAGATGTATGTTTAGATATTTCCTCAATATTCATTAAGTGGTTTTTCTAAATATGTATGAATAAATTTAAGAGAATTTAATACACATAGAAACTAGAATGTGTAAACCAAAGGTATGGAGTGTGTTGTTAGACACTAGAGCATATTGAGAAGGGGGTGGGGTGAATCAGTGGGTCATCTATTTTACCAATTTACAATTTTTCATCGATTAGGAATATAAAAATAAATCTAAATCACTTGCAACATATTAGTAAACATAATAATTCATCATCAAGATATCACAATATCAACAATAAGTAAAGAGGCCATCATATCAACAGAATCAAACACAACCTTTTTATGTTGAAACCCATACTAGAGAAAACCACAAGTCTTCTTAGTATTAATCTTCAATTCACTTACATATATTTGTACGTTCCGACTAGCTAGAGACAACTATGACAAATATTTGTAAGTTGCAACTTGTGCTAGGCTACAATATAATTGAGAAGTGAATTGAAAAACATCCAAGAAACTACTCATTATAGAATACAACCTAACTATGGCACCAACCACAACAATGAGCAACCCCCAACCTACTCTAGGATCCAACCTAACTCAAGCTCCATCCTTCTTCTTCAAATCCTTGTGGACCTTTGTTTCATATCATTTTTAAAATGGATCCACTGTCATCATTTATCATTGAATCATACGTAATATCAAAATTTGCAACCTACAACCACTACCACTTGAATCACTTTCACCGTAGTCATTATCACAACCTATAACCACTTGCAATGCAACCATTATCACAAGCTTTAACCATTATTAATGCAACCATTTTCATAAATACTAACACAAACAAACATTTAAAAAACTATCACTAGTTGTTATGTTGTTGTCCATACTCTTCTTCTACCAATTCTTCATTTTGGTCACTTAATTCCCTTCTTGGAACATATTTTCACAATGCATCCAAAACCAATGCAACATACTCATAACCCCTCAAATCATATAAAATGGATTATGGTAATCAAATAAGTGACAAAAGGACATCACACAACTCTGATTAGATTCATCTCTAAGACTTTATCCCATAGCTTCTTTTTGAACTCACTTTGGATAAATATTCAACCCAAAATCTCATAAAAACCATATGAAATATATCTAAAAGTTAGGGGTTCTACAAAATACCATTTTTCAGGCACTTCTACATAATTCAGTTTCTCTCATATTTTATCTCTATAAATTCCATCGATGTTTGCTAATGATGAAATAGAATGACTACATTAAAAAATATAAAATAAAAGATTTTCAAATTGAACTTGTCAACTAATGGGGTCAAACATGTAACCTAAGAGTTCCTAATGGAGCTCTATACCAATTGCACTACCCAATGTTGGCTATAGGTTACCTCCTCCAAATTTAGTTTGTTGACCACTAAACATTCATATGAACTGGGCATGAGGCCTAATCATTTGTCAACCCATACATAGCCAAAGTGCATTGAATTTGTTGGACCTACCTGTAACCAAACCATGGTGGGTTCCACTAATGAATTCATCAGTAGTCGTTGTAAAGAAACAAGAATGAAAACCTTTATGATGGACAAGCCATTCGTAATATCACCTAGACTCAGAACATATCATTCGATTCAATTTTGTGTTTTGTTAAAGGCATGATTGATGTGCTGGGCACCAAATCTGCTTATCTTTTCCTTACATTTTCACCCATCCTTTCATCTTTTTTGCATCAATTGATATGCATTTATTGTGATAAACCCATGAGGTAACCCTTCTTTCTAATGTCTCATGGAATATTTAATTGATGAAGTAAAGTCACAGGGGTTTTGCTTATACGAACTACTAAAAATTGTTATTCCTGTAGATTCCAGTGAACAGTTTTCGCCTTCACAACATGTAGCAGCACTCCCAAAGTTCACAACAATTATTCGACAATGTTGTGATGCCATAACCAACTTAGAGATACCATAACCAACTCATAGTTGTTTTCAAGCTTATTTTGTATCTTTTCTTTTCTCGCTTTCTCGACAATTAGTTGTCGTTCTGAATTGTTGTATATTTTGGGCATTAGTTTCTAGGTTTTGGGGAATATGTTATTACCCATGTATTTGTATAAAATGGATTTTATTCCCGTGCAAAGGGTTAGCCATGCAGATATAGTTTTTGTAACAGCTCTTTTACAAACTAATAAAATATAAGCAGTTTTGTTGTTATTCCTTTAGCTGTGAATTAACACAGCCTTGATTAGGGAGTCGGGCCCGCTCTTCTGATCAGGTGTTGCATATTTCTTTTATGTATGATGTTTCATTTGTTGTGTGTTTATTATTGCTATTACAAATCTCTGTTGATTGTTGTGAATGCCTTTTAAGTTCTGCAATTTTTTTCTAATTGTTGTTACTATGATGCTTTGATTTCTCTGCTGCAAATCCTCGGTTGATCTAAGATTGTAACCTTTCCCCTGCATATACCTTGCACGTTACCTTGAAAATTGTTCGCACCCATATTGATGAATTATTGTGAAAATGGGTCGAATAGTTTAGTCACTCTCGAACACCAACATTTTGATGTCATTTCCGAGGACGGTTAACAAGGTTCAAGACATGATTTGTATTGACTAGAGGATCAATATCTCGTCTTAGGGAGGGAAGTGCTACCCTTCTCTAAGTCCTGAGCTTAGTATTTTGATTTTTTTTGCTTTCATTGTTTTTGTGTCGATTTGCTTGCTTCAGTTAACTGTTCTAAATTTTTCTGAGTTGTTAAAACCCAATTCTCATCTTGGGGAGGGAATGGCCCTTTGATGCCCTGCCCCAGGTTTTGAGCTTTTGATTTCCTTGTATGCATGTTCTTTTCTTGTTCAGTTTCTCGTCCTAAGAAGGGAATGGTCTTTTGACACCCTACTGTAGGTCCTGAACCCTAGATTTCTTTTTAGCTATTTTCTTTTCTTATTTGCTAAAAATAGATCTCTCGTCGTGGGGAGGTAATGGTCTTTTGACACCCTCCTCTAGGTCCTGAGCATGGTGACATAATTTAGATATTTCTTTCTCACCATCTTGCATGAACAAAGATTCAAATAAAAGGGGTAGTGGAAGAGCCCCAAAAAAAGGAGGGTAGGATTCGGGAAGGAATACTTATATCATGCAAATCATCACAAAAGCTGAATCAAAGGCATCTTCTCATGTTGATGTAAGGGAAGGTACTCAAATAAAATTTGAGGGAAAATCTATAGAAAAATCAGTGATATCCAAAGTACCCCTTGTTGATTCACCACAGAAAACCCTTCCAGCAACAGAAGAGGTATGAAGTAGTATACCTGATGAAGGAGTACCAGTGCTAGTAACAGAGGAAGAAGAAGTTGCAAGTAGAAAATTTGAGGGACTAGCCCATTCTAGTAGGGAAGAAGAACTTGCAGATAAGGGGTCTAAAAAATCAATCCATTGTGATAGGGAGGAGGAAGTTGTAGGGGTATTCATATGACCACGAGATAAAGGGAGTGTTGTTAAAGAAACTCAAACTCCTGTGATAAGAACCCCTCCATCATTCCCTGCAGAACGTATTGAAATCCCCAGTGGTTATTGGAGGATATTCATGGTGCCCACAACCTCTACAATTGATTTCCCAATTGGGGATATTGGGATCGGCACACCAATGAAGATCATTCCTTTGGAAACTTTACCTAGCTTTCGTGGGCTGACTTCTGGAGATCCGGACACGTTTTTGTTTGAATTTGATATTATATGTCGGGGATATGACTATATAACTAATTCTCATAAAATGAAAATATTCCTTGCTACACTAAAAGAGATAGCCCTACGATGGTTTATGGCTCTAGGGGAAAGACTATATCCACATGGGATGAGATGAAAACCTCTTTCTTGGAGAAGTAGCAGGATTACTCTAAATCTCAGGATATTAAGGAAGAAATTTCTAAGTTAATGCAGAAGGAAGATGAGAACATGGAGGATTTTAGGGAGCTTTTTAAGTACACATTATAGAGATCATGTCATTCTAGCTTGGATAAGGACATTTTAAAAGTTATCCTTCTCCAGACCTTTCGAGAAGACTCTATGGAGTTGTTAAACATAGCAGGAAAGGGAGACATATCAAAAGAGGACTTCGATACCATCTATGATTTGTGCGTTCGGTGCTTAATGAGAGTTGCAAGGAATAAACAAGGAATTCAGTCAACAAAATTATCTAGTGGAGGTGTCATGAAAGCATAAATTGGAAATTTGCTAGATAACTTAAGGACTGATATCCTAAGTACCCTATTTTCACAGATGGACACACTACAACTAAAACAAAAAATAGATGGTATTGGAAAGTACTATGGCTATATCTTTCCTAAAATGTAGAAAGAGGCATCCACAAATAAAATTTCCATTGAAGTCCATAGAGGAATGTGCAATCTGCAAGCTAAGTCAAGCAACAAGTTCATGCCCCTCCTTTCAGGGATTGAAAGTGGTTTTCATGGGACAGAAGAAGAGGTGGACCAACTATATTTTATGGGATCCAAAAAGACATGGTGACCTCGGTTGCCAACTATAAATCAAAGTATGTTTCTGGATCCATCTTAGTTTTTCAATAATTTTAATATGGGTCCTCAGTCTATGCCTTATCCACCTATGTGTCTGCAATATCAGCTTCCACCCTAGTAGCAGTGGGCTCCTCAAACTAGTTAAAATTCTTCATGGGCTTCAAACTAGTGTGGAACCCTCTCCTCCTGGGCAGTTTCCCCAGTCAATTCCACAACAACAACTTCAGTTGCCCTCTAATATGCCTCCTGGTAATCATCCAGTTTTTCCTCAAATTCCTATCCAACCCAATATGAATCCTAACAATAAAGGGGATCAACAAGCTAACACCTTCAACCTACCTTCATATAGCATCACCACTACAGAACCTGATGAGACGAATTTGAGATCCGGGCAGGTAGTACATGCCCAACCATCACTTGTTATTATTGAACAAGTTGGCAATGATACTAAAGAACCAAAAATAGTTGAAGAGGAATTGAACCAAGTTAGTAAAAATCAGACATCTCCTCAACCGCTAATTACTCAAACCACCAAGATGGCTTGCCTTATCCGGAAAGATTGGCCTTGAGTAAATAGATCCGTGAAGCTAAGTTTGACTTGTTCGTGGACTTACACAATTTTTTTGTTAATATCCCCCTGTTACAAGCTATGAGGGATGTACCTATATATGCAAAAACTCTAAGGGAATATTGTGCTAAAACACCTAGAAATAAATCAATGGACCCACTCACCATTTATGTGATGGGAAAGCTATTAAATTTTATGATGGGAAAGGCTATGAATGTGAAATATGGGGATCCAAGGAACCCAATTATAACTTTGCAAGTTAATGGAGTAGAAATTCCAAATGTGCTAGTACATTTGGTTGCTACTATAAATTTCGTTATTGTTGAAGCTATGCATGCATTAGGTCTTCGAAACCTGAAACATACACCTACTGTATTAGAGGTGGCATATTGATCTATAGTGAAGCTGGTAGGGAAGATTGAGGATACTACAATCTCATTTGATTCATGGCATTACCCTGTGGATTTCCTAGTGTTGCAAATGCAATCCCCAGCTAGTGGTCATCCTTTGATTCAGGGAAGACCATGGTTGGGAACTGTAGACACTTACATTGGGTGTCATTTTGGGCATATGGTTACCTCAAATGGGAAGGTTACTAAAAACCTTGTGTCATACCCTCCTACAGAACTTAGCCCATCAATGAAGCCAGATGGCCACAAGAAACCCTTACCAAGTGTAGAGCTAAAAAAGGGTCTCTTTCACCTCTAGTTACCTCACATTAATATGTCAATCTGGGAACGTCTTGCTATTTCAAAGAGTGTCTCAGTCTGAGGCTTAGCACTTGTCAGAGTAATGCTCATAGTACAGCTATTTAAAAACTACAAAAGTAAAGAGATGTGTGTCTACAACTTAACTACTTTAAAAGACTAAATCACACCAAGCAATGCATCAGTCAAAGGTTCGGTAGCAATAACCCATCCTTTTCGTAACTGATGAGAACAGATCCGAGGTCTGGGATCCAGGTAGCAGATGTTGGCGCTCACTACAGCTTGAGATTGTCCTTAATGAATAGAAATGAAACAGCAAGTAAAGGAAATAGCAATAAAATAGAACAACACATCAGCCAAGGGTTCGGTAACAATAACCCATCCCTTTCATAACTGATGGGAGCAGATCAGAGGTCTGGGAGCCAGGTAGCAGATGTTGATGCTCACTACAGCCTGAGACCGTCCTTAAGAAATGGCAAGTAAATAAAACAACAAATCAACAATCTTGAAATGGAACAACAATTGAAATGGAACATCAACTGAAATGGAACAGCAACTAAAATGGAACAACAACTGAAATAAGCAGTAGCCAAGTTCGTTAAGCTGTAACTCTATTTAATCACTCCAATAAAAACATCAATCATTTTCTCTTAAAAGATATACACATACTATGGAACAACACTACCGATTAAAATCATAGAAACACAACGTGCTTAATCTGATTATGTTATTGCTCTAAATAAAAGCATACGATTGCATATCAAGATGAAAACAGTATCATTCAAGGATTCAATAATCATGTGAAATCAGACTTTCCAAGGTAGGTGCTGTAATACTAAAGTACAATCGCATCAAACTCTGTAATGGAGTGACAGTATCCTGTAGAGATTAATCAACACTTAAAGGATTGGTAACATGATACAGTGTCAATATAAGACTTTCATTCGTAGGAGCATTAAATTAAACATAACAGAGCATGTAATATAAATGTTCTTAAGACACAACATATTACCAAATCACGTCTATAAACAAACCACGCAGAAATCACTAGAGTTCATAACTGATGGGAGCAGATCAGAGGTCTGGGAGCCAGGTAGCAGATGTTGATGCTCACTACAGCCTGAGACCGTCCTTAAGAAATGGCAAGTAAATAAAACAACAAATCAACAATCTTGAAATGGAACAACAATTGAAATGGAACATCAACTGAAATGGAACAACAACTAAAATGGAACAACAACTGAAATAAGCAGTAGCCAGGTTCGTTAAGCTATAACTCTATTTAATCACTCCAATAAAAACATCAATCATTTGCTCTTAAAAGATATACACATACTATGGAACAGCACTACCGATTAAAATCATAGAAACACAACGTGCTTAATCTGATTATGTTATTGCTCTAAATAAAAGCATACGATTGCATATCAAGATGAAAACAGTATCATTCAAGGATTCAATAATCATGTGAAATCAGACTTTTCAAGGTAGCTGCTGTAATACTAAAGTACAATCGCATCAAACTCTGTAATGGAGTGACAGTATCCTGTAGAGATTAATCAACACTTAAAGGATTGGTAACATGATACGGTGTCAATATAAGACTTTCATTCGCAGGAGCATTAAATTAAACATAACAGAGAATGTAATATAAATGTTCTTAAGACACAACATATTACCAAATCACGTCTATAAACAAACCACGTAGAAATCACGCGTAATGGTACAAGAGCAAGTGTCCTCTAAGGCCGATCCCTTAGCCTCCAGGGGTACACCACTTAAGATTGATCCAAGCTCAAAGATAAAAGAGTAACCAAGTCTGTATTAATGCATGAAAAAAATTTACACGAACTCAAGTCTTCAACAGAACATAGAGATCATAGTCTTGATCTTTCTTAAAAGAAATTACATAAAAGTCCTCTCTCTAGCCAACGACGTTATCGCTTATATAAGGATGATAACGAAGATATCTAGATACAAAAAATAGATAAAATAACGATCCCTTAGGATCTAAGATCCCGAGGGATTCGCAGAATCGTTAATCCTGAGTCACTTCTTTCCTTTTCTACTACGAGCTGATATCTCCACTTCCTTTCCTGCGTTGTTCTGTTTTGATCTAGTTTGCTTGAGGTCTCTCGTCAAAGGGGCAGCAGTTAGCTCATCTTTATCTTTTCCTTTGGGATGGCCACTTTCCTTTTTTCCTCCCTCCTACACATAGGAATGACAATTATCAGCGTTTCCTATTAATCTCACATGTTTCGTTATAAATCCTCATTACTATCTAAGTTTCTAATGAAAAAGGCTTTTAAGTTCTAATGAAAAGATACTAAAATAACCATAGAAACATATCTTCTTTGATAATCTACACACCCCCCAGCTTACCCTTTTTCATGGCCTCATGAAAACATTGTAGTTGACATGCAAAGCAGTGAGTGAGTAGGCTGGAGATGGAATCTCGTGAGGGGGCCTAAAACCATGATGTGAGATTAAATGATCAAAGAAATGGCCTATCTAGCCCTCAGGCATCTCATACAGGGCTTGGTATCACAGTGCAGGATGCCAAGTGATTGGACTCCGGAACCTATATCCTAACCAGGATGGCCCTGCCCTCAAAACAATTTCGCCATAGAGAGGGAATCGGTTAGCAACAAGTTTAAAATTCTCATATTTAAATGGTTCTCTGAGCTGGATGCTCGGATTAGATATTCGATATTGAAATTTAGTTGCTTCAACGGCAGGGTCTTTAATAGAGGAAAAGAATTCAAGCCCTTGCCGAATGATTGCTTCATGCATGGGTCCTAATGCTTCAATCAATCCTGGAGCCCTAATGAGATTTCTATGTCTCCTCCATAACTGTTCTGGGTCTCTAGGCTCAGCTCTTACCCATAGATCTAATCCGTTTTCTTTCCTTTGAAAAGCATTGTAGGCTTTAAGCCATTTAATTTTATTGACTGCAAATGAAATAAATGCTTGCAATTGAATGTCCCCAACAAAAGGGCCAGGGTTCAGGTCGGTCTCTTGTTCTAGTACAAGGTTATGCAAGAAAAATTCACACAATAACCTTTGCACTTTTACCCCATAATGTTTACAGCTATTTATAAAATCATTTATAGTGTTAATTTGTATGGGAGCACCTGCTTTAACAACCTTTATTTTAAATTGTAAATACCTTTCCATTAGAAATAAGACATAGTTCTTGGCAGGGGCTCTACATGCTAGGACGTCATTGTATAGATAACACAAGGTATCCATCTGTTTAATAACTACATCTAATCTACGGGTTACCTTGGCAACTTTCTCTTGTTCCCTTCGCCATCCTTCGAAAGCTTGGCTTTCCGATAAGTTGATGTTCCTTAGCTGCTGCTGTAGCTCTTCATATTTTTCTCGGGGGACCCTTTGCTCCCTAAGCTTTTCTGTTTCTTCTTGGGCCTGCTTCAAATGTGTGTGGAGGGTTCTAGTTTTCAGATCCTTCTTCCATGCATCCGTGGAGGCCGGGAGCTTTACTTGAACTCTCTTATTGCGTTGCTTCGATTTCAGAACCATTATTACTCCCGAAGGTGGTGCCTCTGTATGAACCATCTTATCATCTTTTTTAATTTTAACATGAACTCCGGCCCATTGCTGTTCCTTTTCAAATGGAATAGTAGTCTGCTCTTCAGCTTCATTTGGAATAATAGTTTGTTTCTCAGCTTCATTTGGAACAACAGTTTGGCTTTTGTCAGGGTTTTGAGCAGTGGGACAGATTCTGGTCCTCCGCCTCTTGCCCTTAAGGGATCTTACTAGTGTGGTCAAACATTTTCTTCCTGAAGTCCCTTTCACCCTTTGCCTTGCCTCTAGAATCATAATCTGCTGGTGAAACTGGACTATTATGTTCAACAATGTCCATTGTTCCCTTCGTAATTCCCTTATTTCCATCATCTCTTCAGAAAGAACAGCAGGCTATTCGCTGTGGTTTAGACTGTGGTTAGCTTCCTGATTTTCTCCCTGAGGTGGTTGTTCCGGGGTAAGAACCTTACTTGGATTTATTATTTCTTGGTCTGATTCTTCTTCTGCCCTTATTTCCTCCGGACTTTCTTTTGGTGCCTTCTGCTTAGGAACGGGCTGTTCCTGCTCAACATTTTTTTATATCTTCTCATTATGAACGGACAAAATTTCTACTTCTGCCTCTTTTGCATGCAATTCCTCGGGTGCATCTTTGTCCTAGGTTTTCTCTACGGCATGGAGGTTTTATGGACTCAGGGGTTGGCCATATTTGCCTATATTGGCCAAAATGTTCGCCAATTCATCTTCCCCTAACGGGTCTCATAATGGTCTCCCTTCCTACTATTCCATTCCTTCCTCCTGCTCGGACTCCTCAACTTCTTTCTTCTCGTCTCCTTCCTCTTAAGACTACTCATCCCTTTCTTCTTCTCTCCATGCAGATTGCTCTACCTCCTTTTCTTCTTCTTCTGTTTCTGCCTCTGCAGGCTGCTCTTCTTCCTCGACGTCTTGTTCTTCCATTTTTGTTTCTTCAAACTCCTCTGCTTCCTCGCCGGTTTCTTCTTCCGTTTCTGTCTCTGCAGCCTGCTCTGCCTCCTCGTTGTTTTCTTCCTCAGTTTCCATCTCTGCAGACTGCTCATCTTCGATTTCTATTGCTTGGTTTGTGCCTTCCTGGGGTTTCTCCATCCCTCCTCGTAGCCCTGCGAGCCTTGCCGATTTTCTACATTTTTCTGATTGTTCGGGTGCACTAGCGTCATGTTTCCATTTTTCAAGTCGTTTTTTAGGTTGCTCTTCTGTGCAAGTGTCCTGCTTGTGTTTTTCTGAACGTTGGGGTGTGCTATCAACTTGTTTTCATTTTTTCGGGCGTCTAGATGTGGTCGTCCCTCTATTGATGATGGAAATTAGTTCTTCCTAGCTGCTCTGCTGCTAGGTGAAACTATAATTAACTATCAATCGAATTAATCTATGGTGGCTAACAACTAATTCTACATTTTGTGCCCTCTTCATACTTCATGCAACGTCATGCAATAGTGAATTCAACAATGCAGGTAAATTCACAGAACATTCCTGTTTTAAGACAGCTAGGAGTTTAAGATGTCGTGGTCTTACCACATCTTTTCTGCCTTCAGAAGTGATGTAGCTTTGGATGATTTTTGCCAATTCCGCCCATGGCTCTCCTAGCGTTGCTGGCAGCACCCCCTTTCTTCGAATTGTCAAACTCTGGCCCTCGTCCTGAAAGATTTCCAAAATCTTCTGCAACCTTTCCTTCTTTATTGTCCACACTGGTCCAGTGGCTGGTAGTCTCCTGACTCTTGCTATTATGTCATCGGTGACTGCTATTCTCTTTTCTCTTACTGTGGAGTAGTCTTTCTGTAAATGCTATAAGAATTCTATCTCTACTATTTCATTGGACTCCTTCAGGCGGTTGAGATAGGTCAACCATCCTACTTTCTTCAGGATTCTTCGGGTTGCAGCTGAAACAGTCAATACTTGCGGTTCTCGGTGAACTGACCTTCCTCCCATAGTTTCACTGCAAATTCTCAAAGGAAAACAACTGTTTGTTGAAACGCAGAGAAGTTGGTGGTGTATTACTCGTTCAAATTCTAATGCTAGGGCATATGCAGTGGAAATGGCTTCGAATAGTAGCTCATGCAAAAGAAAACAAAAATAGAAAAATATAATACCGTTGAGCTGTGCTGTGCCCGAGTACACAATTTCTCAAATAATGCACTGACACGTGCTCTAGGGAATGATGAGGTTACCTCCCCCCCCCCGGCGCAATGTGATAGGTTGTCCCAGCCATCAAATAAAGGAGCAGCGTCTGTTCTGCCGTGAGGTCTTTATGGAACAGTGTATGGCAATATGCCATGCTTAGAAAAACAACCGATTACTGAAATCGAGGTATAAAGTTACATCGCTTTTAATACATAAGGGACTGCGGTGATTTGATGGAAGTTCGGGGATAAGACATTTGCCATAAATAGAGAGTCTCATGCGGTCACTGTCACTAGCTCCATAATGATTGGCGATAATATATAGTCATGCGCTATATGGTTGGGTAATATTATATAATTAATTATCACAACATAAGAAACAAAAGGATGCAATCTTCTTACCTATTGGTGTAAAAATACGACTTCAATACCATTAACAGTGCTCTGCTGCTGACAGGTGTCCATAACCTTGGCAGATTTGTTTGTTTCACCCCTAGAACCATAGTCCTTTGTGTATGCTAGGAAGCATTGTGTAATATCAAAATGTAGGCCACTATGCTGGCTTGGTGACCAGTTAGACATAATGCCATTCACGAGGGAGGAGAGAATAGTGGGCAGGCCGGCTCGTGGTGAGACCTCCTGTTCCAAGGGTTATTTGTTTAATATACCTTTTGGACCATTTGCCAGGTGTGGTGGCCCTAATGGGAATTCCACTTTGCTTCCATCGTGATGCTCATGGTAGGCCAGCTCGTAATGAGACTTCCTATCCTGCAACTTGACAATTTGTAGAAACCCTATTTTGCTTCCTTCTTTTTTCTTCTTATTTTTAACAGAGAGTCTTTCCTGTTTATACACAAAGAGTGGTTCAACACTCCTTAAGAGTAAGAATGGTGGAAGAAGTCTTAATATCCCAATAGAAAGGTATAGATCCTTTGATCTTATTGCTGAATGATAATCAAAGAAGATTAAAAAAAGAACCATCATGACACAGATAACCAATAAGAATGGAGTTAGTATAACAATGGCAGCAAAAGATGATAAATAAGCATGTCTTTCCCTGCATCCTTTCACCAATTCAGGGCAGTCTCTTATAAAGATAATGATTTATGATTTATTGATTTCCGTATGTTGTGTTTTTGTTTCCATCACATAAGTGCATAGCCGTATTCCAAAAGACTTGAAAGAACATTAGCAATAAGCATCCTTAATTTAGAATAAAAGGAACAAGTTGTTTCAAAATCATATGAGTAGTGTTCCTTTCAAGGAAGGGCACAACAACAGTTCACAGATGTTGGTCGTTTGGAGAAAGGAACAGTAGAAATCAACAGTGTTGTTCCTTTTGAAAAGGAACAACAAAACCAAACAAGTGTCGTTCTTTTGGAAAAAGACCAGCAGAAATCAAAAAGTGTTGTTCCTTTTGGAAACAGCAAAAACACACAAGTTATGTTCCTTTTTAAAAAAAGGAACAACAAAAATCACAAGTGTTGTTCCTTGTGGAAAAGGAATAACAAAAATCGCAAGTGTTGTTCCTTTTGGAAAAGGAATAGAAAAAATCACAAGTGTTGTTCCTTTTGGAAAAGGAATAGAAAAAATCAAAAGTGATGTTCCTTTTGGAAAAGGAACAACAAAAATCAAAAGTGTTGTTCCTTTTGGAAAAGGAACAACAAAAATCAAAAGTGTTGTTCCTTTTGGAAAAGGAACAACAAAAATCACAAGTGTTGTCCCTTTTGGAAAAGGAAAAACAAAAATCAAAAGTGTTGTTCCTTTTGGAAAAGTAACAAAAAAAATCACAAGTGTTGTTCCTTTTGGAAAAGGAACAGCAAAAAAAAATAAAAAAAATCAAAAGTGTTGTTCCTTTTGGAAAAGGAACAGTAAAAATCACAAGTGTTGTTCCTTTTGGAAAAGGAACAGCAAAAAAATCAAAAGTGTTGTTCCTTTTGGAAAAGGAACAACAAAAATCAAAAGTGTTATTCCTCTTGAAAAAAATGAACAGTAGAAATAACAAAAGGTGCTGCAAAGATATGTACAAAAAATAATTCAAGAAGTTATATACAAATTGTAAGGAAAAGAAAATTTCTTAGTGAGTTACAGGTGGTGAAGACTTGTCTTCCTCCCCTAAGATCTCCATATCTGAATCTTCGCGTAGTTGTTGGCAGAAGGACTCTCGAGTAAGTGGTTTGCGATAAAGACGGACTCGATGGCCGTTTGCCTTAAAGGTATATCCAGAACCATCAATAGTAATCAGGGTAAGGGTACCATTATCATGTACTTTCTGAATTTCATATGGTCCCAGCCAATGAGCCTGGAGTTTCCTGGGGAAGTCCTGAAACCTAGAGTCATATAAAGGAGCCTAGTCTCCTTCGTGGAAGACTCTGTTTTTAATGAGAGCATCATGCCATTTAGCTCTCTGTTGCTGTATCAAGGCAGTGGGTTGAAGTGCAGAGAGCCTAATTTCATCCAACTCATTAATCTATTGTAGTCTATTAGTCTGTGCCTCAGTTAAGTCTAAACCAACTTCTTGTGTTGTTCGTAATGTCTGGATTTCAAATTCTATAGGAAATATAGGTTGTTTTTTGAACATTAGCTGGTAAGGTGAGTGACCAGTGGTGCTTCTCCATGTTGCTCTGTAAGCCCACAGTGCTTCAGGTAGTTTGGCAGCCCAATCGCGTCTATGTGATGCAACTGTTTTTGTTAGAATTGTTTCTATTATCTTGTTGTTGCTTTATACTTGCCCATTTGCCTGTGGGTGATATGGGGTGGTAATTTTATGTTGAACATGATAGTTGTTGAGTGTTTCCTCTATTCTGTTTCCAGCAAACTATAGCCCTACATCTGTAATTATCTCTTTAGGGAGGCCATAGCATACAAATAGATGGAGCAGGAACTATATAACGGATTCTTCTGTAGCTCTGGGAAAGGTCTCTGCTTCAACCCACTTGGTGACGTATTCTGTTGCCTCCAAAATGTATGTTTTCTGGTTTGATGCTGGGTTGATTGGTCCCATGAAATCAAGAGCCCAATGCTCAAATGGTTCGATGACTAACTATGGTTTCAAAGGCATCTCATCCGACTGACTAGGGCGTCCTGCTCTCTGGCAACTGTCACATGCCTAGAGAAATTTCTTTGCATCTTTGAAAATTGTGGGCCAGTAATACCCTTTGTGTAATACTTTATGTGTAGTCCTGCGATCAGAAAAATGTCCACCACATGGTTGGTCATGGCATGCTTTCAATATATCAAAATTTTCGTCTTGTCGAACGCATCTCCTGATTTGCATGTCTGCCCCTGTGTGAGACAAATAACTCCCAATCTAGGAAAATCTGGTACTTTCCTGAACAATTTTTTTTCGCTCATTAGGGGTTAGATGCTTTGGTAACTTACCTACTGCTAGGTAATTAGCGAAATCAGCATACCAGGGTGTTTGAACAGCAACTACAAAGAGATGCTCATCTGGAAATTGATCTTCAACTGTTGCTGCATCGACTGGTTTTGGCATTCTTGAGAGAAATCAGCTACCAGGTTTTCTTTCTCGGGTCGATCCTTGATTGTAATATCAAATTCCTGCAATAAAATCAACCATCTAGTTATTCTGCCATTTGTGATAGGCTTGTTTGCTAAATATTTTATAGCAGAATGATCTGTGTACAAGGTAACATGATATCCAATAATATAATGTCTGAATTTATTGACAGCATGTATAACAGCTAGAAATTCCTTTTCGGTTACAGTATAATTTAATTCAGCAGGGGATATATTTTTGCTAATATAATAAATTGCATATGGTTTTCTATCATCCTCCTGTCCAAGGACCGCTCCAATGGTTGTGTCTGAGGCGTCAGATGATACCTGGAATGGGAAATCCCAATTTGGTCCCCGAAGGACTGGGGCTGTAGATACGAGCTTCTTCAGATCATTGAAGGGCGTTCACATTTTTCTGTCCAAAGAAAATCAATATTACCAGTTAGTGCATATATTGGTACAACAATACATGAATAATGTTCTATAAATCTTCTGTAGTAACCAGAGAATCCAAGAAAGCTATGTACCTCTGTTTGAGTAGTAGGAGTAGGAATAAGCAAAAGTATTTGGATTTTGGCTGGGTCTACCTGAATGCCAACTGCTGAAATATAGTGTCCTAAAATAAGTCCTTCCGTCATCATCATGTAACATTTTTTATGGCTTAAACAAAGCTTGGTAGCTATGCAACGTTGTAGGACTTTTTCTAGTGTCTCTAATGCTGGATCAAACTCATCCTCGAATGGAGTAAAGTCATCCATATATACTTCCAATCCTTCATTTATTAGATCTGCAAAAATGCTAAGGATATCCCTTTGGAATGTGGCAGGGGCATTACATAAACCAAAAGGTAAAACTCGGTAGGTGAATGTTCCCCAAGGACAAGTAAAAGTAGTTTTGTCCTGATCTTCAGGGGAAATCTGTATTTGGTTATACCCATTGAAGCCATCGAGAAAAGAAAAGAATTTCTTCCCTACCAAAGTGTCTAATACTTGATCGATAAATGGGAGAGTAAAGTGATCTTTTGCGTTGCCTTATTTAGCTCCCTGTAATCCATGTAGATTCTCCACTTCCCATTCTTTTTCGGAACTACCACAAGCGGTGAGACCCATTTACTATCAGAGATAGGGTAGATGAAGTTAACATCTAAAAGTTTTTGAAGCTCAGCTTTTACTACTTCTTTTAGATGAGGATTTAGTCTTCTCTGAGGCTACCTAACAGGTCTTGCATCATTTTCTATGTAGATGTGGTGTGTACATAATTGAGGATCAATTCCTTTCATATCAGGGTAATCCCATGCAAATGCTTCTTTATATTTCCTTAGGATATGGATGAGCTTTGTTTCCTGTTCGGGAGTAAGGTCAGCATTAATGTTTAAGGTCTTTCCAGGTTCAATTTCCACAATTTTACTATGTGCAACTGAAGTGATAGGAATTGTGTGGTCATGTGCATCTTTCAGAGGTTCCTCTTCTACTTCGTTATCAAATGTTGCTTTTATCATATGACAGTGGGTATGAGATGTGAGTTCAGTTTGACTAATGAAATTATTGATGGCATCATATTCTTTTTGGTCTTTGAACTCTAGTGCTTCTTGTATAGTTAATGGAGATCTAGTGTTGTTAGTAAGATATGATACAAGGTGCCTATTAGTTTTAACTATTGTGATGCTTGGCTACGTTGGGGGATATAGTACTAAATTATTGATATCCACCCCTTGGTTATAATCATGTTCCCTTGTCGACAGCTGATATAGGCATCAGCGGTAGCAAACCAAGGTCTTCCTAAGATCAATGGATGTCCATCAAGTCGGGTCATACGGTTTATTATCAGAAAATCAGTTAGGTATTCCGAGGAGTCAACCGAGACCATGACATCATGTAGTATGCCTTCCGGCCTAACCATAGACCGATCAGCCAATTCTAGTAGAGTTGAGGTGGGTTCTGTAGATGTGATGCCTAGCTTTTGGCAAGTAGCAGTTGTAAATATATTGATTGCAGCTCCAAGATCAACTAAGGAATTGGTTAGGGTTTGACCATAAATTTGAACAGTTACTATTGGGTTTCTTGGGTCTTCATACTTAATAGGTGTTTCCTTTCCTGATAATAAGTCACATAAAGTACCGACTACTTGAACTCTTGGATTATCTATTATATTCCTTATCGGTCTTTTTATGCACAATTCTTTAATAGTTTTTCCGTATATCGAGATGTCTTGAATGGCCTGAAGGAATGGAATTTTTATGTACAAATTTTGTAATTCTCCCAGAATGTTGAAATTAGGTTGTTGTATAGGTCGAGTTATGACTAAACGTTCTGGGAATGGGGGAGAGGATGTGGTTGCTTGATTATGAATTTGTTGTCTATTCACACCCTCCTCTTGTGACTGATGTTCTCTAGGTAACTGATCTTCAATCTGAACTGGTTTATTTCCCTCTGTTTGGATAATAGGCCTGTTAACACCCATGTTGTTCCCTATGACTCCCAAGGGAATATGGCCGGCGTAACCACTAACCAACCTTTGGATTATAGATCCTAGCCTATCTATAATCAGAGAGGGCTCTTTCTTTAGGTTTTAGCTATGCTTTGTGATTATTTTAGGCTAATTTAAAGTTTCAGTTTCCTGTTTAAGACTTTGGTAGGTGAAATTTTGTTATAAGAAGGGCATGAAGAGTGCAGAAAGATGCTAATTCATTGGGCATATGGAGTCAGAAAAGTGAGATAGTTCTGCTGCTTGTGACGTAGAAAGTTTTGCTGTAGGGCTAGATGGCTATTGTTAATATAATTTCCGATTTAGTGAGTGAAACTATGGGATATGGAGGTACCGAAAGTATGATATCAATTTGAACAACAATCTCTAGTTAGTAGCATAAATGAATTACCAAATAGTGACTGTGAAATATTCAGAGCTTATTGGAGAAGTTAAGAATTCCAATTTAAACAACTGAAGTTATGAAAAAACATTTATAGTCAAGATAGATTGAGATCAGGGTGTCTCCATGGACAAATCCTGAGCTATTCTTTTTCTTTCTTTCCTAGATTCAAAACAATATGTGAGAGTCATGAGTTAAAAGAAATAACAGAAAACATTAACAGAGATAGGGAAACACTTA
>APFE030518697.1:19756-46881 GCA_000404065.3 Pinus taeda
AACTCTGGCTGAAGATCAGAATGTCATCCAATTATACCACTACAAATGAGTTGGTGAATGGCCACAAGATGTCATCCATTAGCCTCATGAAGGTTGCAGGAGAATTCGTCAATCCGAAAGGCATAACCAACCATTAGAAAATGCCTTCCTTGGCTTTGAAGGCAGTCTTCCACACATCAGAGGGTTCGATTGGTACCTACTGATATCATGACTTCAGATTGATCTTGCTGAAATATTTTGCCCCCTTTAGTTGGTCTAGGTGGTCATCAATCCGTGGGATCGGGTACCTATTACAGACAATGATCTTGTTCAACACCCGATAGTCAATACAGAGTCTCCAAGTCCCATCCTTCTTTTGTACCAACACGATCGGGCTCCCACAAGGTGATGAACTCAGACGGATGTGACCTTTCTGCAACAGCTCCTGAATCTGCCTCTTGATTTCATCGTTCTCCAGAACGGAGCACTGATAAATTGGTCCATTGGGTAGTGGTGCACCTAGGGTCAGATCGATGGAGTGCTTGACCTGACAATGCAAAGGAACCCCTGTAGGGGAGGTCAAGGTGTCCTCGTACTCCTCCACGACCTTGTCCATCTGTAGTTGTCGTGCAGAGGGGCCCCGTCTGGAGGCTGTGGCCACCATCTTCTTCTTTCCTTGAGGGCGTATCATCAAGAAAACAAATTTCCCAGTTTTGGAAATGAGCTTACTACATTGTTTTGTAGTAATCAAAGAGATGGCGGTAGGCGGTGCTACCTCTGGTATCCTGTACAACTTATTTCCCAATGTAATAATAACAGCATGGGGCTTTGATTCATACACAACATGTCGCTTCCACAAGTATGGTTGTCCTAATAACACATCACAAACTTCAAGGGGAGCAATGTCACACAATACCTCATCTGTGAAGGGCTTGATGTTGTATGGAAGGTGACACTGCTGGCTCACGCAAAGATCCTATCCTTGGTGAAGCCATCCAATGGTGTACGGTTGTGGATGTGCTGTGGTTGGTAAGCCCAACCGTTTCACTATCTCTGCCGAAATGAGGTTCTTTTGGCTCCCTCTATCGACAATGAACTATAGCGGGGAGCCCTTCACCCACATCTGGGAGTGGAAGAGGCGCTCCTCCTCCTCTGGATCTTCAGGTTCATTTTTCTGGATCTTGGCGGTAGCACTAGTGGCGTTGGGATCCGCATCAATGATTTTCTTCCCTTTGTCATTCCCCTTGTTGAGTTCTGACTCAAAATCAGAACATGCATCTGATTCTGAAACTTTTAGCTCAGCCACCAGTGACTGCTTGGCCCGACACTCACTTGTGTTGTGAGTGGAGCTCTTATGGAACTCACACCATTTTCCCGTGTCCTTTTTCAGCTTCGCGGCGCTGTTCTTTGCTTGCAACTTTGGCGGGTTGTCTTGGGCTGCCCCACCTTGATTTTGTCCTTTGTTCTATGGTTTAGGGGCACTTTTCCCTTACTTCGGATTCGCAGATCCAAAGTCTTGCTTCTTTTGTTTAAACTTTTGCTCGACCTTGACGACATATCGGTATGCTGTGCCGAGTGAGGAGATGTTCAGGAATTCTATTTCTTCCTGGATGTACTTGTGCAGGCAGCCGCGGTATTTGAGTATCAAATGCTACTCTGAATCCTTGATACCCAAATTTGTGCAAAGGGTATGGAAAAGATTGGTGAACTTCGGCACGTCTTGGTCCCTTCCCTACTGCAGCGTGGTCCACTTTATGTATTCATCTTCATATCTTCTGACAGGGTAGTACTGCTCCTTGATGGCATCTCAGAATGAATTCCAGGTGGGTGCGGCTGAAAATAGTGAGCCAGTATTTTCGTCCTTCTGCTCACAGTAGGTTTCCCACCAGTCCTTGACATGGGGGGCTGCTTTGAGAAGAGTGAAAACAATCTTTTCCCAACTCAAAATTCATGAATAGAAAAATAACCCTCTAGCAGATTTAACCATTTATCTAAGGCATCTTCGTTTATCTGACCCTCGAATATGGGGATTTCAAAATTAACTTGTACCTTAAAGGGCATGGCATTTCCAGAGTAGGTACTGGAAGCCGATCCGTCGCTTTTGGGTAGCCGCTGAAGGATCTGGGCAAAGCTATCCATCATCGCGTTCCGTTGTCGCTCGAGGGCTTCTTCGAGCAAGATTTTGATAGGATATCCTGCCCTCGTCTTTCTCTCATCCACCATGGGAGGCCTTGGGATTTGTGGGCAGTTTTGCAAGGTTCGACAGTTCAAGCCCTAACTCCTTATATCTTGACCTCGTTGGGGACATGCAAAGAAAACAGAGAAAGGAAGACTTCTTTGATTACCATTTATCAGACTTAAACAGGGAACACACCAATTACAGAGATAACATAACCATAGATTTGCAGCGGAATAATCCTTTATTTCATTATGTAAATACTGAAATATGCTTACAAACAATAATGGAAATAAACCAGCTAGGGCGATGGTAGCTTATCTCTGAGAAGAGATGTGGTGGCTACATGCCTTTGAACTATGTTACATTGAGGCTCAAAGGCCTATTTATTGTTGATAAACAATGGAAAACCCTTAACATTCCAAAACATAACCCTAGAAGATGAAATGCGAAACGGTGGGCCCCATTTGGGTAAATTGGTACATCAACTTCCCGGGGTCGTAACTTTGGCATACGATCTCTGTTTGACGCATACAATAGCTCGCTAGAAAGATCTATCTGAGCACTAACACTTTGGGAAGGGCGATATGGGTCCATGAGATTTCCCAAAAAATGTCGTTTAGGGCCTCAAACAACTCCGGAAGTTTAGGACCTGAAAAAATACTAAAAATAGTAAGTTGTGCTACAATTAAGGAAACTGAAAATGCTGAGAGAAACAATGGTGGGGGTCCAGGTGGACTTGGTAGGTGGCCACCAATATCCACCTAGATCACTTCCTCATGCACCTTTGGCCGCGGTGCCCTATCCTGCTTCAAGCTCTACATTTCCAAGCAGAGATTCTATAGTTGTGCGTGGATTTGTCGAAGTCCCAACCCCGTATCTTGTATCGGTGTTTCATGCAAGCTCATCACCATTTCCAACGCTTTGGCTTGGGTAGAAAGTTTCTGTTGCAACAGCGCCGTCCTCAGGTGTGGTGTTAGAGATGAAATAAACCATGCGTGGTGTTGTGCATCCATTGGCGTCATCTTAGCCTCGCGGATTGTACTCTTTAGTCGCTGATCCAAATCCTAGGGGGTCCCACCTGGCAGCATTGCGATCTCTTTAAATCCAATGACTAACTTTGTCTCTGATTTTGGCTAGCTAAATTCTCTGTTCAACGCATTCTGTATATCCACTATTCTTGCATTTGTGTGATCTTTAGAGTGCTTGATATACCATGTCAACGTGCGATCCTGCAGTGCGCTCACCAATGTAGCCTTCTCAATGTCGTCATCCGTGACTCCTTGCACTTCCCACACTGCTCTTACCACGAACCAGAACTAGTCTGGATCCTCATTCCCTACTCCTTTGAATACAGGTAGCTTGATCGCACTTTCCATTCTGAATTGTGGGGTTTGTGGAGGTGGAGTGGGTGGAGATGGAGGTGAAGGAGGTGAAGCAGGTGGTGGTGTGGGTGGAGGTGGTCATTGTGGAATGCGCTACCTTATCAAATTGACCACACTTCTTGGAGGACTCAAGCGAGCTCTTTGTCGCTCTCTCCTGAAAGTGAAATTAAGGGTCTATTTCCTAACTCCCCATTACCTTTGTAGATCTTTCTGCTCCGCGTCATTCCAAACATTAATGTATTTGCATAACCCGCTTTTCACATAACAACATCTTAATCCAGGTATTCTAATATTTAATGTACTTACCTCGCAGTCCATTGAGAAACCATCTTTCTGCTTCGGTGTAGCTCACGGTCATGTATATCACATATTCAGTGATAAACTTCCCATTATCTGGTCGAGCCAATGGTACACAACTTGCGCGATCTTATCTTCTGATGCCTCTAGTCTGCGCACTAATTCCGGAGTCCACACTATCGGTTCGAGCTTACACCTTCCCTGGCTGTCAGTTAACCTCGTGATCCACTCATACAGTTCAGAAGGAAAGGATGCGAAGAAGATTTCATGGATTTCTGTATACACATAGCGATCCATCTACCTTTTCTCGGATACCTGTGGAGTTCTGTTTTCCTGTGTCACAAACTCATGAATCTTTTTGTCCAACAACTCTTCAATTTCATTGTTTGTTGGGTTCCATTGGCACGACAACAGACATCCCTTAGGAAGATCCCAGTCCCGGCAATGAAACCATTTGTTGGCTTGTTGGTGCCTGACCTAGGTTCAACAGTGAGTTTAGCCAAGCAAATGCTGGTACTACTGGCCCTTTTGAAAACAATCTGTGAAGCAAGAACTGAGGTCTCACCCGAAGTAGTATGGGAGGGTGTTGGAACCAAGTTTCCGCACCCTAGGGATGTCTTGATGAGGGTTTTGGAGGTTCGCAATCCTCACCTGTGTGCTTCACTGCTCCGCACAACTTCCTATTCTTCGCAACCCGCACACACCTTCGTATTATTCCGATCCTTCTTAGATAATAGTGCTTAACTTAGTTTTTGTGGACCCAATATTCTTATTACTTGTTAAACTTTCAGATTAGTGTGTGTAATTGAAAATAATATAAATGCATAAAGAATAACTAGAACATAGAAATACAGATCTACAAGCAGATGCACAATATTTTGGAATCAACTTATCTTTTATTAATTTTCTGTCCAAGTACAATCCCAACTTTGCCTTATGCACTCAGCTGCAGGGGTCTGCCCACTCAGTTGCAGACTCTATTAGGCCTCTGCGCACTCAGCTGTAGAGCCTCTACCTACCACTATGACTTAATACACTTCAGATATACTTCTATTTTCTAACCATGCCTTTGCATCTATCTGTTACTTCTCAAAACTAAGACTGAATTTACACTTAGAGCCTTGCTCTATTTATACAATCCCATGGTCCATGGACCATGGGTAGGCCGACATACCATACATTAAATGAAATTATTTTAGGGTGGACAACCCTAGACTCTCACGCTCCACGCCCACATTTTGTGGGGTATTTACATTGCACTTGACCAAAATTCAGGCTTCAAGCCCCAAAAACATACTATGGGGGAGATCCACTGCCGAACAGAAAGGGAAAGCACGAGTTTATCATTGAATTGGGATCTGTGCCTCCCTAATTTTGAAAGAAGTCATTGGAGACTTTATATGTATAAGTAGAGAGGCTTATGAACTCATTTGTTTTAGTTAGTTACCAGATAGTCAGGAAGAGTTAGCAAGAATTCAAACTTCTCACTATAGAACTCTACTTTGTTTTCAAGCTGCAAGTCTTGTAACAATTTTTGATTTATAATAAAGTTGAGTTTAGTTTTGAGCCAAGACTGAGTTAACTCAGAGGAATGAAGCTCTTGGGTTAGGACCTGACCCTAACAACCAAAGCTCCTCTTTATTGTATTGTTAAGTAGCATATTTTCCTATTTTCTATTCATTTACTTCAGTATTTCATTTCCATTACAGAGGTTTATCGTTTAACTACTCATTTTCTTAAATAGTTGCAGTCTCATTACAGTAGTGTAGATTAGATCATTTATTGTTTCATTCAATTAGTAGGTTAGCAAAGAAAATATCCATAAGGTTGTCCACAGGTGTCTTGGCCTCATCTCCTCCCTCTACAACCATAACTTGAGGAAGAAACCTTACAAAAACCCCAAAAACACAGAGTTTCAGTTTTTCATGGAGTTTGTTGTTTAATGTAGTTACGTGGTTCACTACATTGTTACTTGGTTCATTTCATGGTCATTCAGTCATTTCATAGTCACCTGTTCATCCACCCTCTTTCCCAGATCTCACTCATACGCCCATTCTCCTTCAGCATGAAATACTTAAGCGAAACCTGTTAATTCACAGTTTAAACGGTTTTTACTCGTAGATTGCCTTTGACAGCAAAACCCGACCAATCACTGCCCGATTCACTTTTAATGCTGAATTTTTGCACTTTAAATTCCCCACCATTGATCTGCCTCGTCAGATCTGATGGATATCGTGCACTCGCTTGCCAACTAGCTTGGTCAAGTCTCCACCATTGATCTTCCTAGCCATATCTGACGTTTATTGCGCCATATCATGTGGATATTTGTCCGATTGTTATCCACTCGAGGGCACACGATAAGAGTGATTTCCCCGTGCTACATAACTTTGAGGGTGCGCGATAAATAGCTTACTGCCCTCTAAACCCGCTTCGTCATTTCCGCACGTTTTCTTCTCCCGCTTTAACCTCCATCGTCGATCTGTCCCTTGATCTGAAGGCTATCGCTTCACCTGATCACCAACTAACTTGGCTGATATCCACCATTGATCAACCCTGCCTTATCCAACGGCTGTCGCGCCATATCACGCAGATTTCTGTCTGATCATTATCTGCCCAAGGGCACGTGATAAAAGTGGTTTCCCTGTGCTACGTGTCACTCGAGGAGGCTAAACGTGAATCTAAAAATACAACTTATGGTTTTGAGGGCACGTGAAATACAACTTACCACCTCCGCCAACCCGCTACTATTTCCACACATTTCTTTTGCGCACGATCTAATCTCTGTCCGTCCAACTCTTGACTTAGCCTTCGCGATATAATCTCAGTCATCCATCCTGTTAGTTAACCCTGGTTTCCCATCTACCTACATACCCTCCTATGATCTGATCTTAGCCATTAATTTCCCTTTCACCCGACTAATCCAACGGTTCTTATGCGCTGTCGCTCCCTTACATCCTCTTTTTACCAATTTTGATCTCCGACTACTCTTCTACTTAAACACAGACTTAGCTTAGTTTCCTTTTCTTACCCCTTAGTCTAGTTTTGATGCTTTTACTTCTGTAACTTAGAGAATTAGCTTTAGATTAGTGATTGATCTAGTAATTATGCTTAGCATAGTTGTTTAATTTCTTAGCTAGGGTTTGGTGTAAGTTAGCATTACAAGTTGTTTTCTTCATTACTTCAGTAGAGTAGCTCTCCCTTAGAATAGATTTGCTCTTCTTCCATCAAAATCAAGCTTCTTATGACCCTACAGAAGTCTATCTTGGGATCCCTGCGGTCTCTTTCCAGATGACCAGCGAAAACAGGTAGTACCTTCACTTCTACTTGTGCATATAGCACTATCACCTCCAAGTCTGTAGGAACCCCGGGTTGATAAATAAAGCTGGTAGCCCTGGGAGTTGCAACATTCTTGCTGCAATACCTAGGCTCATCAGCAGCGAAGGAAGGAGGATGAGGAGAAGGCCCGATTAGAAGAGGAGTGTGCTGTAAAGTAGCAGGTTGAACAAGAGTAGCAAGAATTCAAATAAAGTGGTAAATCCCCTTCGCCCTAGGCTGAGGAGGAAGATCAGTCAACACAGGGCGATGGTGACGATGAAAGGTAGAGCACTCCATTTTGGGTAAAGTGGTATAGAGAACAATAGAAGGAGGGGCCTTGGAAGAAGTCAAAGGTAACTAAGCCACCGCTCGATCCCATTACGCTGACGGAGGGCAATCTAAACGAGATCAGGGACAAAGTGGGTGACACTACAGTCAAACTATTGCACCAGTTTTAGCAACAACACTTGCAGTCCTTAGGAAATATTCATAAGGATCTGCGCAAACTGAAAATCCAGACCAACTGAATTTAGGTGGGCGTAGGACAAGGTAGCATTGCACAAGCAAGCATGGCACTAGGGACAAGTCGGGCTACAGAGCTGGTTAGGATAGTGGATCTTAAGACAGTCATGCTGCCAGAAGGATCCCTGAGCGTAGAATCAGCTAATGACAAGGTCATCATGAGCACTCTAAAGAACATCAACCTCAACATTGTAGCACTCCCCAACGAATATATTCACACACTGTAGATAGGCGTGACAACGGAATTTAGAGCGTGGGAGCAGCACACTCTTAGTTTAATCGGTGAGTATAGGGTGAACAATGAACAAACGTTTGCTGAGAAGAAGGAGGCTATGAAAGAAAGAGATACAATCAAGGAGTGGAATGCCTAGTTGGCGGTAGAAGTTGCATAGGTGTGTCGAACATTGTTAGAGTTGCACATCCCTAAGGAAGCACAACTAGAGGCCAAGATTCAGAAACTCGTAGTGGGCGTCCACGATGCTAAGGCATAGGTGGCCAGAGTTTAGTTTGAACTCAACATGAAAATCAAAAAGTTGGAACTCAAGTCATAGCCTTCCACTCCCCCTGAATTTAGGGAACAATGTGAAGCTGTTGTCAAGGAAGGGATTGATACTATGGATGACGCAATCATTAACTGCATGACTTTATTCGAATAGGCCATGGAAGTGGTGACGACCCTACAATAAGATCCCACCATGTAGATTTTGAATACAAACATCCATGAGCTCCAACAACAGTATGAAGAAGTGAGGGCAACGACGCGCTCCATTGCTATGGCGAAGTGCCTTGCTAAGTTACATGAGGCAAAGCAACTTCTTGCATAAGTGGAAGCAACGTAGAAAAAGTAAGAAGTCCTTAAGGCACGGTTGGGTCGTTGGTTGGATGAATCCTACCTTGTCGTGGTTAATATACAGGAAAAGTTGGTGAACTTACAACTTACATAACAGAAGATCAAGCGAGCTGGCCAAGGACTAGCCACAAAGCATCTGGTGGAACGAGTGAAGCAGGAAACCATGCAGAGCATGGCTGAATTAGCAGTTATGCAGGTGGAGCTGGGGGATCTTTGTAGCAAGATCACCATGCCAGTCGAGTGACTCGAGGGTGAGTCATGACTTTTGTGTTGGGGACCTATTGGGATGTGGTCCCTTGGGTTAGTGTTGGGGAAAAAGCCCAAGTTTTGATGTAAAAGCATGAAAAGTCTCTGCAAATTATGGTCACTGAGCACGTAGCTAGTTAAGAGTCGAAAAGGGATTTTACCCTCCTTTATGTAAGATTGAGTCGGTTTTTGAATGTCAACCCATGGTTTGCGGACCATGGGATGGTATAAATAGGTGTGTATTAGAGATACTAAAGCAGAGATCGAAGTTTGTCTAAGGGTACAAGCGAAGAAGTCTAACATAAAGAAGTAAGTCTTAGAGGGGAAAAGGCTCTGCAGCTGAGTGCGTAAAGGCATAGAGTAGTGTCTGTAGCTGAGTGCGTGGACCCTGCAGCTGAGTGCCTAGGGAAGCATGAGTCTATAAATCTATATTAAATATCAATAAAGAAGGCTATTGCAAAAATTCCTGTGTTTTATCTCTTTACTTCTGTTATGTATGATTGCAATATATGCTATGATAAAATGATGTATTTATAAAATAATGATGTATTGATGCACGAATTTACTTGATCCATCTTATTATCTGAACGCAATTAATGTTAAGTGATTACGCGAAGATCATAACACTTTCTGTTAAAGTTATCGAACACTTAGGTAGATCCGAGTAGATACTGATCTAATGGTAATATATGGTGCACGTAAGTAGCTAATTTTCATGTTCAGGGTCCAAAAAAGCCGGTCATAGACCTTCGTGGAGGTCTAGAGGCTGATTAAGGAATGTTACAACGATAAGCCATATGGGCTTAGAGATATGCCTGAAGGCAGATCTAGGATAGAAATGGGACATCACACTGGTCCCTGGGTGCAGAAACTTGGTTCCATCTCCCCCCCATACTGCTTTGGGTGAGAATTCAGTCCACACACTCTAGATTGATGCTGAAAGGGCCATTAGTGTAGAGATTTGTTTGTTGTAACTAACTCTGAACCTGGGTCAGGACACCCTAAGCCAAAAGAAGAACAAAACTTGTGATTTCCATTGAGCAATGTGGGGGAATGAAACATTGTTATGAGAGAGATATGAGGATATCTGTGTGTGTGCACTATTGTGTGTGAGGCTAAGTGAGCCTCTTCTGCATTGAAAGGTTTAGTGTCTAAGCAAAAGAAAGCGACCCGAAGAGAGAGAGAGTCAGTTCTTCGGTGCAAAATTCTGAAGGTGCCTATGTAGAGGAAGAAGGCCGAGTGAGCATGTGCTATGTGAGAGGCTGAGAGAGCCTATGGATAGAAACAGTTGAGTGCCAAAGGCATGCCGTTGAGAACATAGGGCTGAGAAAAATAGTTTTGTGATGGGTTGTGATGAGTGACCACTATTGAGACGAGAAATAGGCTGGGGTAGAGTGAGAAAATTGAGCAGCGATAGAGTGCTACATGGGCCAAGGGATGAAGATAACATAGCTGATATTAAGAAGAGTGGCTGCCAATAACAGTGAACATTGAGTTACTTAATGAGTGTGGGCTGGAGGCTGCATACTAGAAGTTGGTGCTTCCACCTCTAGTGGGTACTTGAGAAGGGTTGGGGATTGGTGCTTCCATCTCTAGTGGGTGCTTGAGAAGGCTTGGGGGTTGGTGCCTCCTACAAGTTGGTGTTTGCATAAATGCAAGGAGCTGGAAGTTGGTGCTTGCAACAAATGCATGAAGTTGCTGCATTACATGGTGCTTCTCGCAAGCTAGACGGGTGTCTGCAAAAGGAGGGAGTTGGTGCGTCTTGCTAGTGGGTGCTAGGAAACAATCAAAGGGAGTTTGTGCTTCCTGTGAGTGGTGGAAAACAAACAGATTGATGTAATAGATTAGGTGCTCATATTTTACTTCAATAACAACAACAAGCTTTGATGGGTTTTTCTCGAAAGGGGTTCCACTTAAAAAATTATGTCTCATGTGTATGATGCTCATGGTGTGTGCTTGTATTTTTATTTCATATTACTGCCACATGATATGTTGCTATTGGTTATATGGATCATTGCCAAGTTTGAATAAATCAAATTGGCATAAATTGTTAAAAATTATCCTTAATATTGATTCACCCCACTATCAATATTAACATGGTTTCCATCAATTAGTATCAGATCTTGGTTCCTTCAGGAATATCTTAACCGTTAGAAGGTAGATCAAAGGGAAAAAATGGCTAATCAATATTGGCTTACATCTAGAGGTGTTCCATTCTTAAATGGATCAAAGTATGTATTTGGGAAGGTTTGAATGGAAGCATATTTAATGTCCTTGGATGTTGATGTATGGCACTCCGTATTGAATGGAGAAAAGAGTGAGCAAAATGAAGAAGCCAAAGAGGTTATCATGAAAGCGATGTCTAAGTTAGATGCTAAAAAAGTAAGGCATTGCAAGACAACAAGGGAAGTGTTGGAAATACTGAAATGTATGTATGAAGGAGATATTAATGTGGCTCAAGAAGAGGTCGATGAACCTTATTGCTCAATGAATGAACCTGAATCTGTGAAGGTTGCTGATAATGGGAGGAAGAGAAGGAAGAAGAAGACAAAGACATGTAAAAGGAAAGATGTTAAAAATATTTAAGATCCTTCTTCTAGTAAGGAATTTGTTTCTCATCATTATTGATAGGATGATCAAGACCCAAATGAGAGGCCATGTGACTATGAAGAGAGACCTACATTTGTAGTAGTAGCAAATGAGAGTACCTCATAGGAAGAAGAGAGATCCTGGGTTTGCTCATTTGTAGGAGAAAATAAGAGTAGTGGTTGAGATTCTTGTTAATAAGAGATCCCCAGTCATCAAGGTTCGTTTGGGTTTCAAAGAAGAAACTAGCTCCAATAAGGAAAAGGATGAAGGGTCAACTTGCTAGGTAAAGGGAGTTCAAGGTTCCAACAACAACAAAGGAAAAGAGGTTGTTGGACATTAACAACAACAAGGAAAGCTAGGCATATAAAAGAAATAGTTCAAGGAAGTAATGAAAAGTATTATGGAAGGCACATGAAGAACTAACAAAGATCCTTTCCTCCTCAAGGAAAAATCCTTCAAAGAAAAGGTAGCTTTTTTCATCAGAACCCTTTTTTTGGGTATTGTTTTTATTGCAATAACTTTGGACATAAATCCATAGATTGTAGATGGCATGTAAGAAAAAAAGATGTGTTGGGAAGCAAAAACCCAAGGATGCATAAAGAGGCTATGGGAAGGCTTGTTGGCCATGATAGGATTTTTGACAAAATCATTGCCAAGAAGAGTAACTCCTCTGCCCCATTCTTAGGCCAAATCAAATGCTACAATTATGGAAAAGTTGGGCACAAGGAATTAGGTTGTAGGAATGGGAATTCAAAGCATACATCCTAGGTGATGCGGAGCTGAAATTAACCAAGGGCGAGATATATAACAAAGAGAGATAGGCCCTCGGTAGGAGCGTGATGGCTTGGAACCTAAGTGCTATACTGGTGATCACAAGTAGCGGTCCTATGGTGTGAAAAGTGATAAGGGCTAAGCAGAAGGAGATAAACAACAATCAAGATTTTACAATTTTGTAAGGGATTTTAAATAAAAGTTATGATATGAAGGGGGTATGATATAACACTATAGTGGTATATGAAGTCATGGCCACAAGTCTTGATCCTATGGTGGAGGAAAAGAGAGGCAAAGCAAAAGGGGCTAGGTACCTCACTATCTCGTGTTTTCGTAACATTTCCTTTAATAAAAGGTACAAAATCAAAGGGTGCCTAATGGAATCAAAAAGGTGTATGGAAGATGGATGTGTCAGCACTAAGGACCATGATCTTGTAGAGGATTTTGTTGATGGAGTCAATGAAAACTGTCGAAGGCAAGAGACAGAGGCAAAGATCACTGGGTCAAGGAAGCGAGGACCACGATTTGCAGAGAAGAGTGTTGGGCCTACCTTGAGATGAGACAAGCCATCTCTATGCTCATTTTCCCACTTCACTGTATTAAATGAAGAATAGAGAAGCCATCCTAAAGTACAGTCAAGCTCAGAGAGCCTCGAGTAAGCATGGAGAGCCTCACTAGAGTGTGCGTTTGGATTGCGAATTAATTATTAGTATGTAGATCATGCAGGTGCCCATATTAAGAGTTTAGTGAGGCATGAGTGGCCAAGTCAAACATAAAAACAACATGGAGAGCCATGCCGAGTGATATGATAATGAGATATAAGACAATTAATAAGGTATTACAGACTCATGTGCATGGATTTGCCTATGTTATTTTATGTAATGGATCGATTAGATTGTGAAATATATAGTATGAAGCAATAAAATACTATAATAGACAAACACATAAAAACACAACAAGTTTAATAAGGAATTTACCCAATACTGTTGGGCTACATTTCCTGGTCTAGCCTTTAGTGGTGGCCTCTCTATTATGTCTTCAAGCAGAGTTTTTACAATAGTATGAGCTCAATTTGAGACTCAATACAGAACAAATATCACAGTAAGAGTTTGCTTGAACCTCTCAAGCCTTCTATGAGTACACAAACTCTTTGAATCACTCTCTGTCTCTATCTTAGCTCTATCTCGGCACTGCCTACTCTATCTTCTGTTTGTTATGGCTTTAAAGCCAAAACTACACTGCCAGTTCATTTCGTCTTCTCGACTTTCAGTCTCCCCAGCCTCTGCCCAGTCAAATCCCTCTTCTAGCATTACACAATCATTGTATAACGCCTAAAGGGGAGGTGGCCACCTTTTCTACAACTTAAGAGTGCATCGGGCCCTTGAAATCCTTTGGAATCCCGAACGTGATCATTTTTTGGAAGCACAGGAATTCACAACTATGAAATTCCACCACAACAAAGTTCATTTTGGACTTCAAAAGTCCTTAAATATGGTCTATTCCTCTATCGGGTCTGTCCTCAATCGCTATCGCAAGTCGCTTCAACCCTGCTCCAAGGTTCCTTTGTATTTTAGAAATACTTTAAAACTGCGAAAATGCATTAGAAATTGATTTTTTCTGGACTTGAAACAATATACATTTCCCTTCATGAAACATTTTGGGTCCGGGTCTTATCGCATCAGTGTTGTTTCTTTGTATCTCGTTAAATAACGAAATACGTGAAAATACATAAAAACGCCTTTCGGCGGATCTCAATATCTATGCAATAATATTTATATAGCTGTCGGTTCCGGTTCATCAGATCACATATATTTATGTGTATAGGCCCCGCTCCATAATATTTCTCTGATTGCGATATTGCGATGTGATTCATCGCAATTGCATATCACTCATGCCCCGGGCCGTTGTAAGCATTCTGTTGTGGTTTTCGATTGCGATGTTGCGATGCAACGTGGGCCATTGATCTGCGCGCTTGATCGATGGTCCTCATTGACTCCGCCATTCGCTACCGCTACACATATATGTTAAGCACCGATATTTGTTATCTGACTGTGTCAATTGCGGTTGCCAATAAGATCTAGACTGTTGATCGGCCATATATGACGGCTACTGTGGATTTATTGTTCATGCCTCCAATACTCCATTTCTTCACGGTTTTCTCTTGTTTTTATCTCCTGATAGTGTTTTTGCACCATTCCAAAAGGTGTTCTCATGCGATTTTTTTTTTGGTCTTTTAAATGATTTTAAGAGTTTTCAAGACTCAGAGAGTGTTCTTGGATCCTTTTGGATCATGTCTTCCCACTGAAAAGGCTTTTCGACCACCAAAAGTTGGTTTTCAAGCATCGCTTAAGTGAGGATACAGCTACCTCACTTTCCCAATTTCTATCCACTTTGCACTGCTGGGTTTTGAACCTTTGAGCTCAATTATAAGGTACTCAACATCCCCTTTGTGCTCGGTTCTCACCTTCCTGTCCAGAACTGTATCTCCCTGTAGCTCATTGAGATATTTAGGCAACGGATCATCAATGGAAGGCAATTGACTTTTCTCTTCGGTATCTTCAATTAATGAAGGTTCAAACAATCTTAAGTTTTCTGCATTTACCACTGAATAGATGTGCATGTATGCTAGCAGATCAAGGCAGAAAGCGTTCTCACCAATTTTCTAAAGTACCTTAAAAGGCCCATACCTTATTGGCTTCAACTTCTTTCCTTCACCTTGCATTCTGTCTTTGCTGATATACAGCCAGACTTGATCACCAACTTGGATGTTGTGTTCCACCCGATGCTTACCATGCCTTGACTTGTACTTGGCTTGGTTCCTTTCTAGCTGTTCCTACACTACCTAGTGAATTTATTGGATTTGTTCAATGAACCTTGTTGCTTTGTCCACATCACTGTGTCCAGCAACTGTTATGCCTTTTTCAAAGAAAATCCAAGGGAGACCTTGGTATAAAACCAAAAAAGGTCTCAAAAGGAGATGTCCATGTAGAAGAATGTCTAGCACGGTTGTAAGCATGCTGCACATAACATAAATGTTCATCCCAAAGCTTGGGATGCTTGCTGCAATAACCCTTGAGCAACTGGATCACTGTCCTATTGACTACCTCTGTTTGGCCATCTGTTTATGGGTGAAAGGCTGTTCTCTTCTTCAGTCTGGTGTCCATCAATTCCCATAGACTTGACCAAAAGTTCCCAACAAATCGGGAGTCTCAATCAGATACTATGGAAGTGGGTAACCCAAAATGCACCCAGACATGTTGAAAGAACAACTTCTCTGTTTGTTGAACTGTAATCTGCTTATTACAAGGTATTAAAATACACATTTTGCTGAACCTGTCCACAATAACATATAAATAGTCATGCCCCTTCCTAGATTTTGGCAATCCCCTAACAAAGTCCATGGAAACACTTTCCCAAGGACGGGAAGGGACTGATAGTGGAGTGTACAAGCCTAGTTTTCTATGTTGTGCTTACTTTTAGCACACATGGTACACAGTGTTACATATATAGAAACTGTTTCATGCATTCTTGACTAATAGCAGCATCTTTGGAGCTGTGCAACTATTTTACTTACACCAAAACGACCTGATATTAGAGAAGTATGTGCTTCTCTAATTATGTTGACTCTTTCAGTTTGTGGAATGCATATATTTTCCAAATGATATAAGAGTTGGTCTTTAACATAATAATCCAATTCTTCTACCTTTTTGCCATTACTTAAAGCTGCATATGCATCTTTAAAGTCTATATCTTGAGCATATTCTTCAATGTAGCTTTCATGCATTACTGAGTTATGCTTAAGTATAGTAGATGCATTTATAATTGGTCTGGGCAACATATCTGCAACTTTATTGTGTATGCCCTTTTTATATCTGATGACTAAATGAAACTACTGTAGGAAACCCATCCACCTATAGTGTCTTGATCGCTGCAATTTAGTTTGTGAGTGCAAGTACTGAAGTGGTTGATGATCAGTATGTATAATTGTTTCTTTGCCCATTAAGTAATGTTTCCACTTCTTCACACTCTGGAATAATGCATACAATTCTTTATCATATGTAGGATAATTAACTATTGCAGAATTAAAATTCTTATAATGGTAGCATATGGGTTTACCATGCTGCATTAACACTGCTCCCATGGCATAGTCACTGGCATCTATTTCATCTCAAATGGTTGTTGATGATTTGGCAATGCTAGTACTGGTGATGTACTATTTTTTCTTTCAAGGTGTCGAAGGCTTTCTGCTGTTTGCCTCCCCACTGAAACACCTTGTTCAATGATGTTAAAGCATGTAAGGGAGCTACAATTAAGGAAAAGTTAGCAATAAACTTTCTCCAATATTGTGCTGCTCATAGGAAGCTTCTAACTTTTGTAGCAAACTTGGGTTTAGGCCAGTTTACAATGACTGCAACCTTAGAGGGATTTATCTTCAATTCACCACCCCCTAGAATATGACCCAAATAATTCAAGGATGTTTTACCAAATTCACATTTTGATAATTTAACATAGAGATTTTCTTTTTTCAAAACATCTAGAGTCCGCTTTACAGGCTTCAAATGTTCTTCCCATGTTTTACTGAAAATAATAATGTCATCCAAATATACAATTACAAAATCATCAAAAGGCTTGAGTACATCATTCATAACTCTCATGAAAGTGGTAGGAGCATTAGTCAAGCCAAAAGGCATAACTAGCCATTCACACAACCCTTGCTTTGTTTTGAAAGCAGTATTCCATGCATCTTGCTCTACTACTATGACCTGATGGTAACCACTACGTATGTCCAGCATGGAAAAGTAAACAACTTCTTTCAGTTGATCCAATAGGTCATCAATGCGAGGAAGGGGATAATGATTCTTGATCATTATTTTATTCAGTGCTCTGTAGTCAGTGCACATCCTCCATGAACCATCTTTCTTCCTTACCAATAAGATTGGAGATCTGCATGGTGATGTGCTTGGTCTTATGAACCCTTTTTCGAGCATCTCCTGTACCTGCTTCTTGATCTCTACATTCTCTAAAGCGGATAACATGTGGCTAAGATTATTGTTTAATCACCTGAGTCTAACCCCAAATCTTTCTGTATAGCAGCAGTAGTCTTCTTCTTCTTGCCATCGAACTTTTTGGGTTCAGCTCCAGATGCAAAGACCAACAATGTTCATCATCATGTCCATCCTTCTTGCATTGAGTGCATGAAGGTTTGTCCTTTTGTATAGCATTTGCCTTCCTCTCTTTCCATTTCTGCTTCCTCTTTTCCTTGTTCTTGCTTGCAATGGGTTTTGATGATCCCCCAATATCTGGGTTCACATTCTTGCCTCTAGCCTCTATATGGGTAGCCTGGACAGATACCTCATCTATGCTAGTAAGGTTAAACATGAGAATGGTGTGCCTCAAATAGATATGTAGACCACCTACATACTTCAACAAAGTTTCAGGTGAGTCTAAAGAAATGCCTAGAACCAAAGCTCTTTTTCTAAATTCTTGGGTGTAGCTTTGTACACTTTTCCCTTTCAATTGGCGAAGAGTTTGCCAACTCATCATAGCTTGCTGCATATAAGCTAGTGGATAGAATTGTTTTTTAATTGCAGAAACAAATTCACTCCATACAGAGAGAATTTTACCATGCTTAATTAATTTAGCTTGTGTCCTGCCTTCCCACCATACCAAGGAAGTTCCTCCAAGGCGTAGGCTAGCCAGTGGAATTTTACTCCTGTATGAATCAATGCTCTGCATCCTGCAATACACATCAATCTGTCTAATCCAGTTATCTAGCTTCTCTACATTTAATTCTCTATCATATATTGGAAAATCAAATTTAACATCAAATTTAATCAAAGATGTTTTCTTCTTTTTATTTCCAGGGCTATCAGTAGGTGTGGATAGAGGAGCCTCTTTTCCTTTCCCTGTTCCTTCATAATGGCCATCTAGAAGAGATTATTCTATTCCTTTGTCTTGTTTGGAGGTTGAAGAATCTTCACTTCAACCTTTCTTAAATTCTCGATACATTTCTTCTATCATGGCTCTCATGGTCATGAAACTATCCATGAACTGAGAGTCTGATTCCAAGGGATTTTCTTCTGCCATTTTCCTCCTAGGATAGACTCTACCAATTTCTAGGTTAGCTTCAACCAATCCTCCTTCTCCTAATTTGAGCTTTGACCTAGTTATCATTCACCAATCCAGCACAATCTTGTCTAACCTTAGTAAACCTAAATCTTTGATACCACTTGATCTGATAATGAGATCTAAGACAATTAATAAGGTATTATAGACTCATGTGCATTGATTTGGCTATGTTATTTTATGCAATGAATCGATCAGATTGAAAAATATGTATATTATGAAGCAGTAAAAGACTATAATAGAAAAACACATAAAAACACAACAAGTTTAATAAGGAGTTCGCCCAATACTCCAGGGCTACATGTCCTGGTCTAGCCTTCAGTGGTGGCCTCTCTATTATGTCTTCAAGTAGAGTTTTTACACCAGTATGAGCTCAATTTGAGACTCAATACACAATAGATATCACAATAAGAGTTTGGTTGAACCTCTCAAGGTTTCTATGAGTACATAGACTCTCTGAATCACTCTGTCTCTATCTTAGCTCTGTCTCGACACTTCTTGCTCTGTCTTCTATTTGTTATTGCTTTAAAGCCCAAACTGCACTGCCTGTTCGTTTCAGCTTCTCGGTTTTCAGTCTCCCCGGCCTCTGTCCACTTGAATCCCTCTTCTAGCATCACACAGTCATTGTATAATGCCTAAAGGGGAGCTGGCCACCTATTCTGCAACGTAAGAGTGCCTCGGGCCCTTGAAATCCTTCGGAATCCTGAACGTGATCGTTTTTTGCTAACATAAGAAAATGCATTCACGACTGTGAAATTCTGCCAAAACACAATTAATTTTGGACTTCAAAAGTCCTTAAATATGGTCTATTCCTCTATCGGGTCTGTCCTCAATTGCTATCACAAGTCGCTTTTGCCTTGCTCCAAGGTTCTCCTTTGTATTTTAGAAATACTTTAAAATTGCGAAAATGCATTAGAAATGGCTTTTCTCCGGACTTGAAACAATATGCATTTCCCTTCACAAACCCTTTCAGGTCCGGGTCTTATCGCATCGGTGCTGTTTCTTTGTATTTCGTTAAATAATAAAATACGTGAAAATACATTAAAAAATGCCTTTCTCCAGATCTCTAGATCTATGCAATAATATTTATATAGCCATCGGATCTGGTTCATCGGATCACATATATGTATGTGTGTAGGCTCCGCTCCATAGTATTTCTTTGATTGTGATGCTGCGATGCGATTAATCACAATCACATATGGCTCATGCCCCGGGCCATTGTAAGCGCTGTGTTGTGGTTTCCGATTGCGATGTTGCAATGCAACGTGGGCCATCGATCTACGCGCTTGATCGACAGTCCGCATTGACTCCGCCAATCGATATCGCTACACATATATGTTAAGCACTGATATCCGCTGTCTAGCTATGCCGATTGCATTTGCTGATAAGATCTAGACCATTGATTGGCCAGATCTGATGGCTGCCATGCATTTATTGTTCATGCCTCCAATACTCTGTTTTTTCACGGTTTTTTCTTGTTTTTGTCTCCCGATAGTGTTTTTCTGCCATTCTGAAAGGTGTTCTCATGCGATTTTTTTTGGGTATTTTAAATGATTTTAAGAGTTTTCAAGACTTAGAGAGCTTTCTTGGATCCATTTGGATCACCGAGGTACACTCAGGCAATGTGGATACATGCATCAGAGGAAGCATTGTGCATAGATAACAAAAGAACAAAACTAGTAATTTCCATTGAGAAATGTGGGGGAATGCAACATTATTGTGAGAGAGCTGTGAGGAGAGATGTGTGTGTGTGTTGTGTGTGAGGCTAAGTGAGTATGTTTTGTTGTGAAAGGTTGAGAGTGCCTAAGCAAAAGAAAGGGACCCAAGAGAGAGAGAGCCAGTATTTCTGTGCAAAAGGTCGAAGGTGCCTGCAAAGAGGGAGAAGGCCGAGTGAGCGTGTGCTATGTGAGAGGTTGAGAGAGCCTATGGATAGAAGAAGCCGAGTGCTAAAGGCATGCTTTTGAGAATAGAGGGCAGAGAAAAATAGAGTACTGCAACGGGCTGTGATGAGTGACTGTTATTGATCAAAGCAGTAGTCTATTGTAGAGTGAGCAAATATAGAGTGTTGTGTAGGCCAAGGGTTGAAGAGAACATAGTTGATATCAAGCAAAGTGGTTACCAATAACAATGAACATTGAGTTCCTTATTGAGTGTGGGTTGGAGCCTGCATAATGGAAGTTGGTGCTTCCATCTCTAATGGGTTCTTGGGAAAGATTTGGGATTGGTTCTTCCGTCTATAGTGGGTGCTTGGGAAGGCTTGGGGATTGATGCCTCCTGCAAGTTGGTGCTTTCATAAATCCAAGGGGTTACAAGTTTATGCTTTTGGTAATCCGGATAGGTGTTTGCAAATGGAGGGAGTTGGTGCTTCCTCCTAGTGGGTGCCAACAAATAATCAAAGGGAATTGGTGCTTCCTGTGAGTTGTGGCTCACAAATAGATTGATGTAATAAAGTAGGTGCTCATATTTTAAATCAATAACAAAAACAGTCTTTGGTGGTTTTTTCCTAAAAGGGTTTCCACGTAAAACCTTGTGTCTCATGTGTATGATGCTCATGGTGTGTGCTTGTATGTTGATTTCATATTACTTCCACATGATATGTTGCTGTTGGTTATATGAATGGTTGCCAAGTTTGAATAAGAAAAGTAAATAGGCATAAAGAGTTAAAAATTTGTGTTAATACTAATTCACCCCACTCTTAGTATTAACATTGTTTCCATCAATTGGTATCAGATCATGATTCCTTCAGGAATATCTTAACCGCTAGAAGGTAGATCAAAGGGAAATAATGGCTAGTCAATCTTGGCTTAAGTATGAAGGAGTTCCATTTTTAAATGCATCAAATAATGTATTATGGAAGGTTAGAATGGAAGCCTATGTAATGGCCTTAGATGTTGATGTATGGCACTCCATATTGAATGGAGAAAAGAGTGAGAAGAATGAAGAAGCTAAGGAGGTTATCATGAAAGGGCTGTCTAAGTCAGATGCTGAAAAAGTAAGGAGTTGCAAGACAACAAGGGAAATGTTGGACAAAACGCAAATGTCTATATGAAGGAGTTATCCATGTGGCTAAATAATAGGTCGAAGAACCTTGCTACTCAATCAATGAACCTAAATATATGAAGGCTACTGATAATGAGAAGAATAGAAGGAAGAAGAAGACAAAGACATCTAAAATGAAAGATGCTCAAAATATTGAAGATCCTTCTTCTAGTAAGGAAGCTGTTGCTCATCATTCTCAAGAGGATCATCAAGACCTAGATGATAGGCCATGTGACTCTAAAGAGAGGACTACATTTGTAGTAGTAGCAAATGAGAGTACCTCAGAGGAAGAAGAGAGATCCCAGGTGTTCTCATCCAGTGATGAAAAATGGATACCCCTTAGACTTGTGGAAAACTCCATGGACACATAGATGGGTTTATATCTTTGTAGTGACTCATCTAGCACCTCTGATAGTGAAGAGAAGGATCTGAATGAAAGGATCTACTTGAGAAAGAAGTCGACCTCTACTCTAAAGGATATATGGGACCTATCAGAGGAAAATATCAAGTGAGAGGAGAAACTGAAAATTTATGAGCTTGAGAATGAAAAGTTGAGAAAACAATAATAAATATTAATGCTCAACAAGAAGAGGTTAGCAGGCTGAGTGGCATATTGATGAACTAGCTTGAGGGGTTTTTTGGAATGGGTTCCCCCAAGGATAGTTTTTGGGATAAAAGCCCATGTTTTGGGGCAATTTTGTAATAAAGTTTTAAAGTCTTCACATTTTGTGGTCGCCGAGTGCGAAGGTGTCAAGAGTCATAAAGGATTGTTTGTCCTTATTTTATAAAGTGTAAAGTCAGTCGTAAATATCCACCCATGGTCCATGCACCATGGGATTGTATAAAAAGGAGCTAAGTAAGCTCGCTCTAAGAAGTGAAGTAGATAGCGAAGAATGAAATAAGGAGTTAAGCATTGGAGTCTAAGTGTTCTTGGGTCTTAGTGTAGGTAGAGGCTTTGTGGCTGAGTGCACAGAGGCATAGGGTGGAAGTTCGCAATTGAGTGCGCGGACCCCTGTAGCTACTTTGATAGGGCAGATAGAGTATGTATTAACTTAAAAATATCAATAAAGAGAAGTATTTTGTAATTACTATGTATTTAGTTCTTGTTAATGCATCTCCTTATATTGCATTTTGGGTTTAATTTACAATGTTTATGTGATGTGTGAATATATGTGATTATATAATTGGTTAATTGAATTCAAGTAAGATATCAGTTTACGTGATGCTAACTATGATTGATTAATAAGATAAGTAGAACTTATGATAACTTGGGAACCTATACAGTATGCTGTCATAGCTGCACAGAAGTACCTGGATCATGGGTTAAGGCTGTGTGAAGGTAAATCATACACCTTTGTGAAGGTACTAAAGGGCGGAATAAAGGGTAGACTGACGGAGCCCTAAGGCATAATGACTTTCGTGAAAGTAGGGGCTGAGGGTAAAAACCGACATCACGACCATCTTATGGTGCAGAAACTTGGGCCCGTAGTGTAGGGACTTGTTTTGCTAACTAACGCTAAACTTAGGTTAGGCCCCACAAAGCCAACAAATGGTTTGGCTAACTAACGCGAGACACCTTGGGAATTGGATTAGAGAGTGAAGTGTAAAATTCGTGAAGCTAATATGAGCTTAACAGATGGAGAACACCGCGAGTGGTTCGTGGCTTTGCTCCTGCCACACCTAAGGGTTGCACTATCACAACAGAAGATTACTACTCTGGTAGAGGCCTTGGAGATTGCAATAAGATTACATGAAACATCGATGCAAGATCTAGATCTGGGGGTTCAACAAATCTATGTGCAATTGCAAAATCTTTGCCTCAAAATGAAATGTTTTAAGTAAGACATAACAGTTCGACCAGAGGTGCATAAAGAGATATGGTGCCTAAAATGTAAAAGTCAAGGGCATGACAAAGACCATTGCCTAGTCTTTGCAAACTATATTGTAGGAGGAGGACCGATGCCTTTAAGGTCAGAAACCAAAGCAGGATTGAGTGCGGGGCCTACGTTGTGGTGCGCTATATGTTAGGTAGCAGGGAAACATACAACTGATAATTGTCATTTGCTACAGAAGTTTGTACATACACCGCAACAACTATTCTGCAACTTCTACAGGTTGGTAGGGCATGATGAGCGCAACTTTCGAAGTTATGAATTGATGATGGATAGAACACTGCCTTTAGAGTTTAGGAAGAAACGCAACCTCCTAACCAAAGCACTGGGATGGCGTGAATAAGCTTTTAGGGGTGCGAATGAGGTCGAGGCAGAGGAGGACCTGGCAGATGTCAGGGAAAGTTGATCTGTTACAATTGTGGAGGACCAGGACACTATGCCAGTGAATGCACTAACCCAACATGTCCGTCATGCACATATTTTACTCAGTTTGATCATGAGATAGAGCATTGTCCTACACTGATAGCAAGGATACTCGACAAAGGGATGCTAGCACCTCAGCCGACTCAGAACCTATAGATGATGAGGGTTGATCCTCACGAAGAGTATCCAAATGTGAATATAGTGCTCCGAAGTGGAATTGCAATGGGTGATGGTAAGGAGAAACAACACGAAGACAATGCATGGGTTTGCAAAGCTCCTGGGAAGGAGGTTGAGTTTGATTTGGAGTGCGCATGTGAAATGTTCATGGAAGAAAAGAAGAGATTTGTTGAGGCCTCTACCTCAGGGAGCCAGGATAAGCCTATTTAGGAAATGGACCCTTCTATGCTTATGACCTTTCTAGAGATCTGCATGAAGCTGCTGTGCGATAAGAAGGTTGTGAAGGGGTTATAGGAACTTATAAATAGATGCACTAAAAACGCTTCGATGAACCACGCATGTTGCGAAAGATTGGCAAGCATAAAGAAAGGACAGGGCGTGAGATGATACTAACCATGCATATATCAGAATATGAAATGGATCAATTTATTGTGGATGACAACAACCCCTACCCTATGCTCCTTGGCATTGATTGGGTTACTCACATGAATGGGGTAATCAACCTAAAGAAGAGAAAGATGACATTTGAAAAGAAATCGCTTTGCATATTAGTACCCCTAGATCCTATTGAAGGATCACACTATACTGAACCAGTTCACGATTGCGAAAGCGATGACGATTTGGACTACATATATAAGATAACATCGCGAGACCAAGATTGTGTGAATTTGATAGTGGATGGATGAATTACATGGGATCATGAGAGTGCTTGTAACTCAGACTCGGACGAAGAATTAGAGCGCCGGTAGAATCGGCTACATGAAGTAACCACATTGAGCTGTAACATGATGACCCGATTGTTGTGCTGTGTGTCGTCAAAGGTAAGAAATCTGCCCACTTATGATCGCCTGAATGATGTGGATGTGTTTTTGGATGCATTTGAGAGGGAAGTACTAGAGAAGCAATGCTTCCAGGCTTTGGAATGGGCGTTGCATGCTACACCCACGAGATGGTGGGGTACGCATAAGAGTAGTTTTGGTGATTGGCGTGAGTGTAGGAGGATGATGTGAACACACTTTGGGAAGCCAAAGGTATGAATGACAGAAAATTATGACGAGAAGGATGATCCATGCTCACACTTGGCCAAATGGGCTAAGGCTTATGGAGTGAAGCCCCAACCTGAATAGGTGCACTTGTTCTGTCATACCTTGGATGTCATCCTGATGAAATGGTACTTGGAGACAGAGCTTCGCCATGGCATAGGTGAATGGGATATTCTACACGAAGCAACAATCATTAGGATACCACAAGATCCTTTGGATCTGGGTCAACCCGATAGGACCACTCAGCTGAGCCATGTGCTGGGATGCTATAATGTGACTGTTGAAGAAGAAGATGAGGACCCATGAAAGATTAACATCCCTGAAACCGAGGGTCATTGTGAGGGCAAGGGGCAACAGATCGAGAATCCTGATATAACTGCACCACTGCAAACGAAACAGGTAATATTGGTGTGGAGGCGGAGCCCAAACTCACAAAGATTGGAGATTACTGGGATGATGCGATAATAAATAAGGTCGCCAAATTTCTCCGCGAATACTAGGATTTTTTCCCTACCAAGTTCACAGAGTTAAAGGGGATAATAGGGGACCTGGGCATTATGAAGATCACATTAAAACCTAACATGAAGTCAGCTAAGCAAAGACCTTACCATCTCAATCCAAAGTATAAGGATAAGGTCCACTTAGAGCTAGACAATATGCTTGCGGTTGGCATCATTAAGCCCATAGAAGAATCTTGGGTGAGCCCAATGGTGGTATAGGAAAAGAAGTAGAAGGATGAAATAAGGATATGCGTAGAACTCAGGAAGTTGAATGACGCTTGCGTACATGATCCTTTCTCGACTCTGTTCACTGATGAGGTATTGGATAATGTAGGTGGCTAGGAAGCATACTGCTTCACTGATGGGTTCTCTGGCTACTATCAGATCAAAATCGTGCATGAAGATAGAAGCAAGACGATCTCCGCGATTGAATGGGGATGTTTTCAATACATTGTAATGCCTTTCGGATTGAAGAATGCACCTGCGATTTTTTCACGCGTAGTCATTGTTGCATTCAAATAATTCGTTCATAAGTTTATGGAAGTGTACTTTGATGACTGGAATGTGTTTGGGCTGGTGAAACACCATGTGGCAAGTTTGCACTTGATGCTAGATACTTGTTGAAGGTACCAGATTGCCCTCAGTCTGAAGAAATGCCTGTTCTGTGTTCTTTTTGAGACTTTGTTGGGTCATGTTGTTTGTAGACGGGGATTGATGGTAGATCCCGTGAAGATCGCAGTGATACTTAACTTGGAGGTGTCGAGGAGTGTGAAATAGTTGCGCACAACCTTGGGACATATTGGGTACTACAGGAAGTTTATCAAGGGCTATGCCCAGATCACCGTGTCTATGGAGAAGTTGTTGAAAAAGGATGTCACTTTCTGTTGGAATGAGGATTGTCAGAAAAGCTTAGATGTATTGAAAGGAAAAATAGTCACCACACCAATTTTAGTCTTCCTAGATTGGAAGAAGGAGTTTCATGTACATGTAGACGCATCATGTATAACACTGGGAGCAATACTAACACAGGTTGGTGGAGGAGAATTGGACCATCCCATATCATTCGCAAGTAGGAGGTTATCGAAGGCTGAGAAGAACTATTCCACTACCGAGCATGAAGGGTTATCCATGGTATACATGCTCCAGAAGTCTAGACAGTATTTGCCGGGTGGACATTTTAAGATGTTTACAGATCATTCTGCATTGAAATACCTATTCAATAAGCCTGTATTGTGGGGCAGAATATGTAGGTGGTTGTTATTATTCTAGGAATATGATTTTGAAGTTATTGTGAAGCCTAGATGACTGAACGTAGGACCAGACCATTTGTCGTGCATCGAAAGAGGGGAAGAGCCCACTAACTTTGAGGAGGGATTTCTTGACGCACAACTATTTACAATGCGTGTCGTAGATGGACACTTCGAAGACATAATTCACTTCCTAACAAGAGGAACTACCACAGAAGGTTACACCATCCAGCAGAAAAAAGAGTTAGTGGTACGCATGACAAAATTTTCTGTCATTGCCAGACATCTGTACAAAATGGGGTTTGATAAAGTATTATGACGATATGTACCGGAGTTTGAAAGGAGAAGTTGTTATGGAACCAACTCACAAAAAGATAGAAAATATAGTTGAACGCCTTAGACTTCAGCCTCTTCGAGGGGGAAACCTCCTTTACATTAAACCAATGAACAATTCTTGGATGAGACAAATGACAAGACCTCCTTTCTATATATAGGAGTCTAAGGGGTCATAATATAATCAGAGCCGACATAACAATAATAATGTAAGG